>MQRK01217699.1:0-14719 GCA_001938485.1 Girardia tigrina
TAATTTCATATGGATTAATTAATTAATTTTAATTAATTTTATATGGACATTGTTTACTTGATGAAGTTGCTTTTTAGCGCAATTTACGAAAATTAAACCCCTAGATTGACCCTCTTCTTAGAATATAAGCTTTTACTTGTGCAGATTATGCGGATTATCGTAATCCGATCAAATTCGATAATTTTTTCATGGATTTGCTGTCGGATTATCAAATATTCGAATTAAAGGCAGCAACAACAAACAATTTTCTAAAATTCATTTTGGTTAAAATTCGATTAAAATCCGCATAATCAAAGTTTCTTCAAGGATTCAAATCGGTAGAATATGCTGGTTGTACAATTTTCTTTGTTCCGGCCCTCGTATTGACCGCTGCAGCCAATATAAACTCTTCATTCTTCAAAATTTCACCAATTGTTCGAATGCCTATATTCTTTTTAAACTTCTCATCAAAATAACACTTCAATTGAGCGTGTGTTGTCTTCTTAAATTTCTTCTTGTAATGAATTATTTCTTCTTTTTGATCAAAACTTAAATGAATTCCCATTTTAAAGGATAATATTAAAACAAATTTCTTAAAAACTTAGTAAACAACTTTAAAATGACGAAATTAATTACGAAAGTGATGAATTCATCGAAACTCTTTATAAACTTGATAAAAATAATAATAAGAAATTTTAAAATTGTTTTTTTAAACGCGGATTAGGCGGGGATTGGCAGATTGAGAAATTTTCATTAAAATATGAGTCCAATCTGCCAAAAATTCATAATTTGATGATTTTAACACAAATTGGTCGGGGATTGCAGAATAGGCGGAGACAACTGTATATATATACACTGTATATTATTTCGACTGTATATTATACAGTCTCCCCTCATTAAGCCACCTCACCTGGTTCCAGAAAAAATGGCGGTTTAACGAAACCTCTGAACCACCATAATTGGGCGGCTTATCGAGATTTCAATATATTATCTATTACCATTAATTAAACTTATTTCTGACGTTTTATCAAATCTATTAATGGGAGTGATTTGATCTTGAACCAACTTTTAAATTATGTCTTCAATTTTAACTCCCAAATGTCGTGTTATTTTTAGTGGCTATTCTCATTATCAATAGTTCAAAACCACATATACCAGAAAATGCATTTGTTTCAAATCAAAGTAGTTTATTTTGGTTGAAAATAGTTTGTGATAAAAGGCTGATGTAAATTGTTAAGTGCCAAACGATTAATAACTGCTGACAACTTTAAAGCCACAAAAACTTCTTCATCCGTCATGGGTTGACTTTCTAGATAAGTCAGAATTGTATCCATGGATCGTTTCGCATCCTTAGCAGTTGGGACAAGCATTTTACTTTCGTCGCCTGAATCTTCATCAGCGTTAATGTTGTCAGCATCCCTTTCTAAAAGAGAAATTACAAAGTTTCTAAAAATATTGAAAAAACTCTACATCCTACAGTATATTATGTACCTACATTGAACTAGGTCCAAAATAAGCTCTGTGGATAACATTTCTTCCGTTGGTACAGTCTCATCAACTCCAACAAATTCTTCAAAAGACATGGCATTTTCATCTGGGATTTTCACCATCAACAAAACACCTTGTAGTTCTGGCCTATTAGGTCCTGTAGAAGAATGAATTACAGTATTGTCACGAGGAATGATTCCAGTAAGTCTCCAGCAATTTGTAATGGTGTCGTTCATATTTTTCTTTCATATTCATATTTTTCAAGGCATCAGTAGCTCATTTGACAACATTAATATCCAATTCTAATAACATTAATATCTCTTTCTTCTGTGGTTGTACTGGTTTGCGCTGGTGTCATTTTCGGTTCTCCAATTTCTTCTGTCTTCTCCAATTTATGATCCCGGTAGAGGTGCCTGGTCAACCACCCCTTCGTTTTGTACGACGTTTTGCATAGTGTACATGGGAATGGCAATTGCTGTTGTTCTCTCCGATGTACGAATTTTGACACCCGTGACAATTAAATTTATATACCAGATTAGCTTGCAAATCACAAACTGTTATCGATTTGTTTAAGTGGAAACTTTGAATTTTGGATGTGACAGAGACTACTTTAGCACTACTTATTGTTCTACAAATACTCTTCTTAAATGCTCTAAATCCTTCAGAATATGGAATTTTAATGATTTGTTTGTATTCTTCAGTATTTTCTTGTTTTAATTGTTTTTTAACTCGTGCATCTGTACATAATTTGTCTAATGTTACCCTAATGCTGTGTTCTATTTGCTTGTTTGTATACATATTGTCCCTTAAGCGCCTTCTAAGAATATTTAAACCCTGATTTGCAATTTTAAAACTGGACGACAAATTCCAAACTCTGTGAACAAGCCCTTTTATCATACCCTCTCTATATTTTGCCTCACAAAAACTCTGTGGTGTTGTGTAAAGACCTGTATCTGTTGCATTTCTGAATAATTCAGTTTTATAGCCTCCATTCATCCTAGTGACAAGAATGTCCAGAAAGGGAAGTTTATTATCTACTTCCAATTCTGTGGTAAATTTAATATTAGGATGAAAACCGTTCATGAATGTTAGGAATGGTTCTATGAGGGATTGATTTTTGAAAACCAAAAAGACATCATCTACATATCTCTTGTACAACACAGGTTTTTCACCAGATTTTAGAATCTAGGAGATTGAATGTCTGTTATTAAATGTCGCAGGATTAAGTGTCGTAGGAAAACGTGTCCAATCAACCTTTTCATCATAAAGGTAATCGTTTGATCATTTTTCTATTCTAAAGTTGATAGGAATTTTTAAAAAAATGTTTTTAAAATTTTTGAAATAATAGTTGAATTTAAAGTATACTTCTAAATTCAAAAAATCAGGAACTAAATAAAGTTAATGTTAAGCATGATAAAATTTCGTAAGTTTAATTAAAGTAAATGAAATTATTTAACTGTCGGAAATTACAAAAAAGTAAAATGAATTATTAATACTATATTTATTTTAATTATACCGGTTTGAGATTTATGAAATAAATAGTTTCTCAAAACTAAAAAAAAGAAAAGAATTTAATTTCGATTAAATTTGTTTAAATAAAAAGTATTAGACATTTTTTATATTAATAAAAACTTGAAAACTGATGCCGTCTTTTAATATCGATAACGTGAGAGAGGTTCCAAACACATGTAACATGGCGGCCTGGGTCATGAGTTAGGAACAGTTTATCTCCAGATTAATTCCGGAGCATTTCAAACAAGACGATGATGTGGAAATATTTTTTGCAAGTTGCAATAGATATTTCAAAGCCGCGGGGATTCCTGAAAGCCTGAAAGAGACACTGGTATTGGGTTGGCCAAAAAGTCATTGCATTTTTGAGTACGTCCTAATAAAAAGCTCGAAAATATAAAACGACGTGATAAAATTTAAATAAATATCGATATATCGAATAACGATTGATAATATCGATAACGTTGAAGATGTTCCAAACACATTTAACATTTGTGATCAAAAATTTTGATAAAAGATCCTTTAACTGTTAAACTTTGATACATCGTTGTTCATAAAAGTATCAGGAGATGCTTACAACTATCACCGTTAGCTCATTTCATACTGCTCGTATTTTAATATTTATTGTGTGTCATCGTGAATTGTTAAAAATAATTCAAAAATATTTTTTCACAATAGACTATAGATGGTAGGATTTTCTTGCCAGGATTAAAATCTAGTTTTCATCAATATTTACGTTTATAGTAATATAATAGTGCGTAAGTATTTTATACAATTTTAAATGTATTATATTTTTTATAAGTTGAATTATATATCGTTTAAAGTTTTAAAATTCATTGTTACTGAGTTTCACATTTTTACCCAATTAAATAAATGATTTAAATGACTTAATATTAATATTACTTTTTGTTAACATTTATAGATAATAATTATGTAATTATGAATGACCATAGCTTTTAAATTCTTTTTGCATGGCATGAAATTTTAGTATTCATATTTTAAAACTCTATTAATTATATTAAACCTTACAAGTAGCAAAACCTGAAATAAGAGTTGTTCCTGTTTCACAAGAATCATTACCACAAGTCATATCTCCAAATAATAGTAACTCATGTCAAAACCAATCTCCTAGTAATGAAGATGTTTTCTTTCCGATGAACGATAGCAGTAAATCAAATATGGAAGTAACAAAGCAAACACTTAAAACAATGAAATCTCAATCTTCTAAATCAAAAGTAATTTTAATATATTGTAATAATAAATTTTTAGGATTTCAAATGTAATAAATTATTTTCTTCATAATGAAATTGAAAATTATTATTTAATTTTTAATAAAATAATATTTCAAATTAACGTAAATGTTGTCTAACTAGTAAATCGAATTTTCACATTATCATTTCTTGTCATCTAAAATGAGTAAGTGTGCACAGTTTGGAGAAAATTGATTGAGTAAAAGCCTTCAAAAATGAGTTTCTAAATTCCATGGATACATATCTAGAAGGCAAACTAATATAAAACGTGTTAAAAATAATAGCTTATGGTAATTAAATAAATTAATATTGTTTTATAATACTAGAGATCACAATACATTTTACGAACATTACGAGAAATATAAATAATAACTGAATATTTCAAATTTGTTACATTTACGTTTATTGTTTTGTTCATCTATAGATATGGTGGATCTAAGAACGTTATTAACAACACCAATATGAGTTTTTAAACATTTATTAACATCACAATCGCCTTCACTATTTAACATTTTTCTTGATTAATATATTTCTAAATTCATACTAATTTTTTTAATAAATGAAAATTATTTAATAAAAATTATTAATTAAAAAGATTCTAATTGGTTAAAATTAAATCTAAACATTTTTAAAAAGTACATATTAAATTAATATATTAAAATTTTAAATTACATTAAAAATTAAATAATACATTCAAAAATTATTTTAAATCTTTTTACTTTAAAATTAAATTAAATTATTTTTTAATTAGTAGGAATCAAAGAAAATACCAATCATCCATCTGGGTAGGAGAGACACAATCCGAATCAACATACAACATGCACCATATCAACAAACAATTCGAGACATTTCTCAGAAGCGTATAAGTTTATTTTCATTAAAAACCGCTTCGTTTGAACTGAAGAGATAATTTAAAAAATTATTTTACCTAAAATATCATTTCAATAACAATAATTTAATTTCTTATACTTTTTAAGGAGTTTTATATATTTAATTTACTATGAATACTGTAAGATCTCTTTTTATGCGGATAATTTTCATGTAATTTTGAAGTCGTGTGATTTTTATTTCATCCAAAAATTTCTTGGACAAACATACACATATGCTTGTTTAGGAAACCTGCGTATTAACAGTCTCTAAAAATCGTAGGACACTCAAAGCTCACTCAATTTGTCCAACTGAAATATAACGTTTATGGATGTAAAGGACAACTATATCTACCTTAACTTTTTACATCCAAATGTCAGAGATTTTTTTGGAGTGAGCTTTTGCAAATCGGAATTCTTCTTGAACATGATACTTACCGTCAAAAAGTCGCTATTATATTATTCTAAGTTTCACATTGAAATGTATAAACTGTAATTGTTTTGACATTAAATTTTTTTAACGGTGTTTTGTTCATTTTTATAATAAGTAACGAGGTTATATTTTGCTGATTTCAAGTTGCAGTAATAAGTGGCAGATTTTAATTTCTGGATTGAAACTGTAGAAACTTTTCTGTAGAATGTATTCATCGCATAAAACAAGATCTTACTATTTTTTTTAATATTTTAAATAAATCAAATTTAATTATTGCTTTTATCTTATAATCATTTGATTATGATATAAGTATATGGGAAATACTAAAATTAAAAATATTTCATTAACAAATCATCGAACATAAAATTTTGTCGAAATCCTTAAAAATGAAGATTTTTATATCCAAAGGGTCGTTTTCGACCCATTTAAAATTAATTTTATTATCTAATGTGTGTTATGTCTGGACCCGTATTTTTCTAAAGAAACTATTTCAAAACAAATGTTCTATCATCTTCAGAAGCAAAAAAGTCTGGTTAGTATAATTGAAGTGTTTATACAGTGTGTTTGAAATTGATAATTTGACATCAATAGTTTTGAGCACAAATAATTTAATGAATTTTAACATCAATAATGTGAAGAATTGTTTGTCGTGTTATATTTTGCATGTTGTACGTTGATTCGGATTGTATCTCTTCTACCCAGATGGCTGCTTCTTATTTTCTTTGATTCTTACTAATTGAAAATAATTTTATTTAATTTTAAAGTATAATTATTTAAAATACTTTTCAAATATAATATTTAAATTTTCGAATGTAATATTTAATTTTTAATGTAATTTAAAATTTTTATATATCAATTTAATTGGTACTTTTTTTAATGTTTAGATTTGATTTTAACCAATTAGAAATTTAATAATTAATAATATTATAAATATTTCCATTGTTTTCAAAAATTTGGACGGAACTCAGAAAAAACATTAATCAAGAAAGAATGTCAAATAGCGAAAGTAGTTTGAATAATTGTTGTAATGACAATTCGATTTGTGATATTAATAAATGTTTGAAAAATCATATTGATGTTGTTAATAAATAAGATTCATTATTAACTAAGACTATCTAATAATCAAATAAATTGACATAATCTCTATTTATCAAACATTCCTCGTTGCTTTCCATACCTTTATGTCACTGATCTTCCTCTTGTACCAACCGAAATTTAAAATATATGCAATTTTAGAATATATGCGAATGGATTTGAAATTATATGATACATTTCAAATAAGTATTACTTTAATCTTATAATAATGTAATTATCATGAACTATATGTGGACATATTTCTGAATTTCAATAACTATTTAATTATAATTGACTTATTATAATTTTATATATTCAAAATTCCTCCTTTAAGATCAATGGAATTTTATTTGATCTTTTCAATAAATGTGAAAATCGCCGAATTATTTTTGCTTTTTTGTATAGTAAATATGTTATAAATAATATGAAAATTAATTAAATAATTAAAATAAAAAAAGGCAATTCTTAAAAAAAAATTTAAATCAGTTTATTTGAATCATTCATTTAAATTTAAACCCGAAGAAAGAAGTATTTGTTCGGGATTTTTGCACGTGATGGGCTATTTAGAGTGTGAGTGTGTCAGTATCTGGTGTACCGAGTTATGAAAATTTCAGTAAATTCTATGTATATATATATATATATATATATTTACATCAACGATCCCATTCAGGACATAAAAAATAAAGAATATTTCATCAACAATTCATCGAGTAAATAATAGTTTAAATTATTTTCTTTCAAAATGATATGAAAATATATTAACAAGTAAAAATTAAACTCTAATTATATAACCATTGATAGCTTAATTAACAATTAATTTTCTCAATCATTCCGTACTTTACAAAGCTCAGAGACTTACCAGACAATAATTTATTTCTGAGACGAAACATATAACAATGAACATAATCTACTTTATTTTCGTTTCGCTTTAAATCCCAAACAATCTGAAAGTTCCTAAATGAGATTCGTTTAAACTGACTAATCAAATAATATTTTGAGAATGTGTTTCTTTAACAAAATATTTTTTCAAACGTACCAGGTTTTAAGCCGGAGTTTTGCAAATTTTGCTACTTTCGGAAAATTCAAAATAACTTTAATCAATGACTTCAATTCTTTTATTAAAATTCTTTTTATTTTTTTTATTATCAATTCTTTTGTTAGAACCAACTTCTGGGGGGTGCTGCAGACTTAAGGAGGAATTTTTGTTAGCAACGGAGAAAGTTGATTTTTTCGTTCTTTGGATTTCATTATCGAAAATATGAATAAAGGAAAATTAGTGTTAAGCTAAATAATTCATAGTCGAAAATTGTTGTGAGACTTTTCTTAAGAAAAGTGTTTAAACCTTATAAATTTTAGAAACACTTTTATTGCAACCATTTATATCATCAAGCAATTTACTGATCATCAAAAACTGAAACTTTTAAAAATTTCTTTTTGAATTATCTTGCGATGAAATGTAAGTGATTAAATTAGTAGTAAGATAAATATCCACAAAGAATGTATTGCAAGGAAGAAAGAAGAAGGTTAAAATATCAATTGTTGTGATATCCAAGTTGTGACATAATTAAACCGATTCTCCTAGTATTAAAATCTTCTATCGTGATTATTTTCTCTAAAAAGCCTGGTATATGCAACAAAACATTTTTCTTTGATTTCATAGGTATATTATATTACTATCGAATTAAAAACAAAATATTTTGGTTAAAGAAACCACTGAGACTTCTATTCCTTGACTTTTAAATTTCGTTTTTCTGTGGTACATTTTATCTGAAATGATTTTCAAATTACTTTTGAATACATTTAACTTAATTACAAATTCAATTTTTTGAATTATGAAATATATACTATTATAAATAAACCATTCTATTTCTATTAAATTCTAATAGTTAAATATATATTTGAATGAAATTTACCTTTTTCATTGATTGATTTATTTGTTTCAAAATAAGTTCATTCGGCTTCTATAATTTAAATTCTGGAGATTATTGTCGTTAATTAACGTTTAAAATGTTTAATTGCTTATAAATAACTGTTATTTCCTAAAATTTTGTGGAAAATAGTAAAAACGTCTGAAATTAAACTTAAATAATAATTATTTAAGCGGATTCGATAATTTTGCACACATTTCAGCAAGTAAATAATTTTAATTATTGTTTATTATATATAATATGTAATAAATCATGTAGAGAATATTAAAGTAATTATTTTCATGCACAATACAAACATTTATGTTAATTAAAATATTAGTGTTTTTTCACAAAATATAAAATTTCTAAAATTCATAAATATAATTAAATTTTTCAGACTAGTAACGATATTTCCAAACCGCATCAAATTCCTACAACAACTGGAATTGTTTCCATGGCCAAGGATAATCTTTTTAATGCGCAAAACAAGCCTCCTATTGAAAGTAGATTAGCAGAATTAAAAAAGGTTTAGTAAATCATTGTGTTAATGTTTATCTATAAATCGTGACAGGAATTTTCTAATATTCCATCTTCTTCTGAATCACCTGACTGGGATTTATTACTTAAGGAATGTTTAAAAGATTCTTTAAAATTAAAGGAATGGGATTTCACAGATTTAATTGAAGTTGAGGATGCTGTTGATTCAAAAGAAAATGAAAAACTCAGTTTTTTTAATGGAATCCCTTTACCTCCACCTCCACCTCCATCATTTTCTAGTGTTCCCCCAGCACCAGGATTACCTAAACCTCCAATTGTGCCAAGTAATAATAATAAAAATATTCTTTTTTCAGTTTAAAAGTATTGGTTTTTTTTATTAAAAAAATTTTCTAGTTCAAAATTAATATTTTTTATAAATATATATGAAAACCAAATTTTAAACACAAAATATTTTTGATTTAAATCCTCTATGCTATATTTTGTGATTTTTAAAAATTTCTACTAGATTTTATGTGGAATTTTAATATCTTAGTTTTTTATTATTTTAGTTTATACTTCCTTAAAAGATCGATCAAATATTCGTTATTTCAACTATATTTAAAATTCTCTGTGGTTGTGAAGTTTGACTCACAATTTTCAAAATTTATGAGTTATCTTTTTTAAGTCTTATTTTGATTGTCATACTAAGCAAAGCTAAATACAGACTCTGTATTAGCTGTGTTCTTCAACTCTGCATGTAGGTAAATAAATTAAATTTTCATCTGACAACTGTGACTTCAAAAGGCTTAGTTTTGCAATGAAGCCCTTGATATCATCATACAAATGAGTGATTAGTTTGTTTTTACTCTGTAATTTCAGATTAAGAACAGTTAAATGTGCAGTTATATCCACAGCACAAGCCAGGTCTTGGAGCCATCCTTTATCTCTTATTTCATCTGTGTTTTGACTTTTCAACTCCAAAAACATAACTATTTCTTATCTCAACTTATAGAACCTTGCCAGCACTTAGTGAAATGTCAACCAGCAAATTTCTGTGTAGAGTGGAACGTCTGTGAACTGATTTAGAATACGACCTCTTATAAAGTTTATCGTCTTTGTCACCAATTAAACAACATGATCCAATTTTAAAATTTTTGAACACAAATTTTGCAGATGATCTATACAGTGAAAGTGCCCAAAATGATGAATTTATATGTGAGTTTTCTATTTTTTGAAATTCGGTGGCAACACCATTATGTCTGGCAACACTGTCAGTAGATAAACATACAAGGTTATACAAATCAAAGCCATATGCAGACAGAACCATGTGTACCAATTAAAGCATTTCTTCATAAATGTTAAATTCACTATCACAGGCTCTAATGAAGATTGCAAGTTGTACTATTCCACTGACGTCAACGGATTAATCAATAGTAATAGAAAAATTTTGAAATCTTGATGTTGCAGCCTTCAACGGTTGTCTCACATCAACTGATATTTCATCAATCCGATCTGTAACAGTATTCCTAGTTAGTGAAATGTCATTGAATACATGTGCTTTCGCTGGGTATACAATTTCAACTGTTTTTACAAGGCGTTGCTTTATATAATCTCCTTCACTATAAGAGTTCCAGTTCATGGCGATCATTATGCTGAGTTGATCCGATGATGAGTTGATAAGGTGGTGAGTAGGAGTGTCGGGCTTGGCGGAAACGATCACCCAATTGAAGGGTGCGGGGGGAGGCCACGAGTAAAGGAACCCTGTGAAAACCAGGGCACATGTTGAAGATGGCTTCGGCCCGAAACATGGTGCGAATGAATTCATGTAACAACCGGGCACTTTTTCTCACAGACAAAAAAATAGCTTGCAGTAACGAAAGCGACGGAATCTTTCTGAATTTTCGCAAAACATGTTTGTTGCTGTGTCAAATTACTCTTGAACTTTTTTTGAAACACACATTAGGTCTTCATATTTGTCATAAACTGTGGATCATTTCATAATGTCTTTTCAAGTTGTACTCTTTTAGTATGGCGATGCAGCTTTTGTAAATTAGACAGTGTATCTTCCGGTCTACTGTTATGCAAAAATATCGTAATTCCCACTTCTCTTGAAATACGTGTTTTTCATCGATCAATTTTCTTTTTCTCATTGCTAGGATCACATTAGGAATTTTATATTAAGAGTTTTTTTTATTTTTTGAATATATTTATCTGTATAAAAACTTTCCAGCACTAAATAAACTGACCATGTGATTGGCCATGACTCTTTATCATAGAGTGAATGTAGAGATTGTAGGTGGTTTTATGTATTTTAGAGTTGAAAAAAATTGTGTGGGCCGTAGCCTTTTCTCTTAAGGACTGAGTGATTCACAGAACTACTGCTTATAATGTGAATCAAAGTCCTTCTGTAGAATAGAATTGAAATATAAGATGTTCTATTCTTGGAATGCATCCAGTGATCAAGAAACTTACTCGATTGACTCGGTTGTGAATGCTCACTAATAAGGGTTTGTAAGAGAAGATAGGTCTCTCTAATCTAGGAAGTTTGAAAACCGGGACAATATAATTTATAAACTTCTATCTAAAAATTGTTTTCGATTTTTAGAGCTAGCTTTGAATTTCATTAAAAACACTTCGAAACTATTTTTATCTTGAAAATACTTAAATACTTGAAAATACTTGAAAATTCTTAACACTAGAGTACAGAAATGTGGGTCAATTTGGCCCGCACAAGAAGATAAATGCATTTAAACCAATATGGCAACACCCATTTATCTTATTATTTATATTCTAACTATATGATATTGGGCTAATTATGATTATATCACCTGGAAAATATCATTTAAAAATGTATAATTCCGATGTTGAAACATTTTTACAACCTAATACGTTATATGTGAACCAAATTGACCATCATAATATGAAATTACAGAATATTCACCGGAAGTGACTTTTTTATTTCCATTTTTGTGCTATCTGAATTGATAATTTATTATAAATCATTTTTTATAAATTTTAATTATAAATTTTAAATAATCGTGGAATTGAAATTGTACAAGAAATTAATTTCACCATGGACTTGGTTTATAAATACTTTTCATTTAACCATATTTATTAAATTGGTCTTTAAAATGTATTTAAAGTAGGTAGATGTGGTAAATTTAGCTTCCAAAATGTGGGTCAATTTAAGACGCATTGTACGTTTATGTCTGTACAAGTATCAAATGCTTTAAACTTTTCAGAATATGGAAACCTAATAATTTGCTTTTGCAAATCAATGTTTTCTTTTTTGAAATCTTTATTTATCTGTCTTTGTGTACATAACTTTGTCCAATGTTACCCTAATGTTATGTTCTATTCCTTTTTTGTGTTCATATTGCCACTCAAGCTTCGTCTATGAATATTCGAACCTGGATTTGTGATTTCCATATTGTAAAATAAATTACAAACTCTGGGAACTAAGTCAGGTGTCATTCTGTATAATTCAACTTGCTATCCACCATGTATCCTAGTGACAAGAATACCAAGCAAAGGAAGTTTTAATTGTTGATGATTATGTAGGAAACATCAAAATAATTATTATATTTTTAAAACGAGCGTGAAGTAAATTATTTTGCAAAAATTTAAATTTAGCGTTCACAAGACTTAAAATATAGTGGTATAAATAAATATTTTCGAGCATCAGCTTATGCTATCTGTTTCCGAATTTGCCGGAAGAAGGCAGCATTTTGGCCCATAGAGATGCTCTGAGAGAGTCAATAATGTCTTTGATCGCACTCAAGCGCTTTTCATTCATGAAATTGTCGTACTGATTAATTAAAAATCCCTTCAGACTCCACGATATACAAAACGCATTCGATTTCTGATTTATAATATCGATTTTGTTTTCTTTCACACAACACAGTGAGACCGTATCGTTCAAAACCACCAAAAACGACTTTTCTCATTTGGATGCCACCGCAAATCGACCAACTGGCTCTCGGTATTCAGTTTTTATTCACAAAATTTCGATTCTCCACTCTCCAGCAGTGATCTCTCGACACGGAACAACCTGACAGTCGCCAATTGACCATCATCGGTCACCAAGGTGACCAACTGAACTCGATCCAGGCGACACTCAACCGGAATTTGATAGAGAAAATCGGATCGAAACTCACGAGCCCGTCCCTCAAGTCGACCGATTCAATACTCGCTCTCTCGCACGAGGAGACACTGCAGAAATCCACATCGACGCCAGTAATCCGGCCCGACAATCGATTGCATTATATCGGATGTTTTTCGTGCATTTAGTCGATGACGGTTTGAATGGATGAAGCGTTTGAAAATTAACATTTATCGAATTCGATTTGTCATTAAATCTTTTGAATCTTTCACAGAATACTTTAACCATTTCAGTATCGATTTTCGAATTGATTGATTCACATTTCGCTTTGTAAAAACCAATCTTATTGGAACAATTCTCTATTCGCCGATCACACAGAAACACTGTACCGTTTATTTGATTATTTCTATTCAAATTTCGATCTAAAATCGATTCGAGTTTGATAATATCGACGAGAAGAATCGGTGCATCAAAAATCGTATCATTCAATGTTTTTGTAATTTTAATATTTGCCGTCTCTTTTAACATCGCGATTAGCATAATTCAGCATCCAGAAAAGAAATTCACTCTTTAATGAATTCAAATCGATATTAAGTCACGTATCGAATTTATTTTCATCAATCAAAAACTCTATCGTTTTTACAAGTTCATCAATTTAATACCGCATAACAAAACTCAAGGTCATTTCGCACTATCAATTTTCAATAACTAAATAATCAAAATTACAATTCAAATTGTTCAATTTCCATCGAATAATTTCAAAATGATAAAAATTATTGAATTAATTTTCCATTTTATTTTGATTTGATTTTCCTTTGATATTTGACGTTAAATTGTTTTTATATTGATTTGATTTGAACCCAATTTGAAACGAACATATAATAATGATAATAATTTAATTTAAAAAACAAAAATATAATAATTAAAATGTTCGAATCCCGAACACTATCATAAGTTTAAAATGGATTCATTCTGTTTCATTTCCCATTCTGTATATGAAACGGCCTCCTTTACAACGAAGATGAAGTATCTGATATCTTTTAAAATTTAGCAAATCTATAAATTATTTTAAAATTATAATATCGTATTTACAAAATTTCATTAATGCCAATTTGTAAAGTCCATACTCAAAATGAAATGAGCAAATCTATCTTGTCGGGAGTTGTCAAACAAAAACGTACAACTCGGTTGCATTGGAAAATTTTACCAATTTCAGTTTCCGCTGGAGTCAGTGCTACTATATGGTCAAAATTGAAACCGGTGACAATTGATTCAGAAAAGATAGAATCCCTTTTTGAGAATAAACCACACGAATTTAAAAAGGTATTTTGTATATTTTTATGACATTCAATTGATAAATTAAAAATATGAATGTATATATATATTCATATATATAGATATAAATTCATATATATATATATATATATATATATATATATATAACAAAAAATAGCCATTTTTCCAAACATTTAAATTTATTTTGCAATACTAGTTTCGCCATATTGGCATCTTCAGTTGACTAATTGAAATTTCAGATTTAAGTCCCTTTTATATAGCGGTAGACTGCTACGCAATACTCAATTTAAGGCTTTTTTTAATTTTAATTTTTTATTACTTTTTTTAATTAAAAAAAA
>MQRK01217701.1:3401-14133 GCA_001938485.1 Girardia tigrina
TGTTGAATCTGAATGTACGTATGTAGTTTCCTATTCAAGTGTATGAGCACTTTTCTGATATTCTGCTTCCTTGTACCTTTAAAATCAATGTGCACTTTGTGTAAATTTATACATTATGCAAATTATAGAGAAAAGTAATCAATATATGAAAATTTAAATTGCACATTGAAATAGAGAATGAAAATGTGCATCAAACACATGATATCGATTTATGACACTAGTACTTTTAAAAAATTTAATGTATTGATTTTTGCACTTTTACACATGTGCAATTTGAAAAGCACTGTGCTAGTACATTAGAAATGTGTGGCAAAATGTGCACTATCGATTAGCACTTTTAAAATATCGATTAGCACATTTGGACACTGTGCAATGATCGATTAGCACTTTTTTCTACGGTCCTTAGTTACGGGGTGACGGTTGCTATGGAAACGGGAACCGTAACCATGGTTACAACCGCCTTGGATCATTATATCCGTTGCTTATGAAAAACATCCCTTGGTTACCGTTACCCAGTGAAGCGGAACCGTTACCAAGTGACCCGGAACCGTTGCTAGGGTGATCGCGACCGTTGCTATGGTAATCGCCACCGTTGCTAGGGTGATCGCCACCGTTGCCATGAAGACGGTTCCCGGGGGGGGTAGTGAGGGAGAATGCCCATTTTTACACTACTCTTTGTTTATGCCGATTTTGATTCGACTCATGTGGTGGGTCACAGATGACAATATGTCTTTCTTTGTGTTGGAGCCGTGAAATTTTTGAGACGAAACAAGATTTTTTTGAGTTATTATCTGCTTTTCCTCAGATTTAAGAAGCAATCTCCAGGATTGTTTCCGGTCCATCTTGGGAGACCATCTCAAAAATCGTTAAAGATTTTATGGTTTGTTGGTGTCGTAAATATTTTTCAACAATCAGTTTATGAACTGATAACGATACTGAGTTTATCTTATACTCATTAAGTTCGGTTGTCTTCCTTGCCAATTCGTCGGTCAACATTGCACAATTTCTTCGACACACCTGTAACAGGTTTTTTATTTGATCAGTATCCATTGAATCCAATCTAAAATATTTGATCATGACAATGGGTGAATTGATGAAAAATAACAACAAAATAATATGATGGAGGGTGGGTGAATTAAATCTAATATTGATGATTTCTTGATAATGACTCCCTCTCATTACCAGATTGTCAATAGTCACGGCAGGCACTAATAGCACCTTCTGATACCTATCAACAGATCAGTAGCTCTCAATCATCTACAGAAAGCATTATCACCCTCACCACCAGATCTTCAAGAGTATCGGCAGGCACTATAACCACCTACAATTTTCTTCTGACCGACCGACGGTCTCTACAACGTTAACCACTACTCTCCATGAACTCCAACAGAAGATAAAAACTACAAAGTAAAATCAAATGTTACCAAAATTCAAAAAAATGTCAATAAATTTCTTCGATAAAAATGGTTTAGTATTGTATACAAGTTTAGACGAATTTATACTGTTCGCCTGTAACATAAAACATTCAAAAGCCATAACTGGATGATTCTTACAATTATGCTGAACAATTCAAACGGAGATAAATAAAGTATGATTTTGTCATTACATTTAACAACAAAGATAAACATGAAAGTGAAGCCACAATTATAAAAATGAAGAAAAACTGAAGATGAGCACAGTGGTACGTGTTTGAATTCCATGATTTATAAATAAAACAAGGTTTATGAATAGGTTTATGTCATTAGTCCACAAGCAAATACATTTTCAGCAAGTTATTGCCAGAACCCATGCATCATAATTTATTATTTATTGGCTTTATGGAATTCGATATACTTATCGTAAACTATAATAACCATTATTATACTTTTCCAGTTTATTTCATTTGAAAATTATTAGTCCTTAAATGAAAATAAGTCTATCAAGTCTATATGAATCGTTATATACGTAACTTCTGGTTAATTCGTCATTTTACGAAACTAAGAAAAAATGACAACTTAATCTAGACTCTATTCTGAATAGCTGAAATTATGAATAGTTATTTTTTCATGCATTTCAGTTTTAACTGAAACGCACCTTACGGTTAGAAAAATGAAAATATGACAAAACTTTGTAAAACAATGTGATTCAATTATGGGGTTGTTATTTGTGCTAAGTTATTGGAGTTTGGAATCGAATTCGAAACTGATAGATGTGCACCGATGATTATTCTTTATTTTTTGTTGCTATTAACTTGAAAAACAAAGCGTTATACCACAACGCTGTTTAATTATGTGAAAAAATTCTTCGACGATTTAATGTTATCGGTAAACTTTGTTTTTGATCAATTCACCAGTGTCACGATAATTTGGAGGTAATCATTTAAGAAGACGAATTTCGGAATCAAAATGAAACTGTAGTGCCGTATTTATTATGTTGATCTTTTCTGCTTGACGTGTGTGTACGAGTGATGAAATAGCGAGTGGATATCTGATTTGTTTTAGTTATGAGATATTTTATTGGAAAAAGCTTCTGTGATTGTTTGTTTTTGTGAAACGATGTATTTTTTATCAACAGAAGAATTAGTTTTCGATGTTTGGGAATGAGTGTTTTATTTTTTTAATTTTTTTTAGTTATTTAATTTTATTAGCAAACTGCAGATTCAGTTATTATTTATCTCTGGACAAAGATGACAAATTAAATTCATAATTGCAATAGGAAATTTTGAATTTGATTTGAAGTCGATAAATTAAAGATTCAAAAAATTAATTAATAAATATGAATTTACAATTCAAAGAAAATAATTAATCTTGACAACTGACTAAAGACGATAAGAAATTATCATCACACCAAACCGATACCAACAGTTTTATTTATAAAGAAATCCTTATTCCAATCCCAACGTTTATTCCACAAAAGATTCTTTATCCAACTTTCTCACGAGTACCAATAAAAGAAACCATTTATTTATTGTCATACACTAATTCATCAAACTACCATCCGAAATTATTATCAATTAAGAAGGATTCGTCAAGGTAACTGTATTAACAATTGGTTATTGTATTGTTTATGTTATTGCATTAATTAAAAAGTCGTTAACAATTAATTCTGATTTTTTTCATTGCATTTAGTATTGTATCTACATCAATTGGATCTACAGATACGTAACAAATTCGTTGCTCTTATTACAAAGGTAATAATTAGGCGGTGAGGTAACTAGGTTAATTAAAAATGGTATTTTAATGAGCCTAGTTGTATACAAATGCAATGAAAAAGAGTGACCTTTTGAGTAGTTCTAATAGTTTATTTGTTGTTGATAATTTTTCTATTTCGTTAGCTATTTTTTTAATAGTTTTTGAGGGTAATTTTGTGATGATTGCGCAAATGTCATGTTCGTTGTAAATTTTATTTAGGTGTGCAATGTTGATTACTGTATTAAACCATGGTTCGGGTATGTCATTATCATCCGTGAAAAAATCTGGTATGTTTAAAATTTTATTTATATTTTGTGGGTTAATATTTTGGTATATGTAGTTGTTGTTTGTATCTTCAATTTTGTTGTATTTGTGCTTTGTAAGAGTCGTGTCTTTGTTGTTATTATTTTCGGTTATGTATTGTTTACTGTTTGTTGTGTTTTCTTGTGGTTCTCTTTTTACTCAACATTTTGGCTGTTTGTATTTGTGCTTGTGAATATGTGGTTGAATGTATGTATTTATGTGTTGAGTTGTGATCTTTTGTGTAGTGTTGTGTTATGTTATGTTGAATTGTGGGTTCAATATTTTTTTCTGATACCAATGTTGTAAAAATAACAAATGTAAGATTTGTTATTTTTTCTTTACTGAATAACGTTAATGTTATGAATATAAGGAACTGGGCTAACTCAAACGGAGTTCCGCTATAAATGAATCCAGTTCTAGCACTGACACTAACAATAACCAGTAGTCAGATGGAAGAATAAATGAAATAAAATAATCAACAATAGAACTTTTAATGGCAACTGATCAAATACAATACCAGTAAATAACGTCAAATGTAATTTGATTGACTTGGTAACTGAGAATTGCTGAATGGAGAATTTGGGAACTGTACTACAGGAATTGTATAAAGCTGTTAATAGAGTATGTGAATAATTGAATTGAAGGAATATCTGGAAATCTCCTTGAACTGACGATCGTAGAAAATTTGTACAGTGATTAGTTTATATTTTTTTAATCCATCTCTTTTATTGATTTTTTTATTGTTTTCAATATTTCATCTTGATTATTTAATATATATAATTCCAAATCATAATCATAATCACGAATTCTGTCTTTTGAACTGGTTTAGATGTTAAAACTTCTGAATTCAAAATTTCTTTATTTAACACTTCTCGTTCTATTATTCATTTTCTCCGACAATTATTTACCAATTCATTCATAATTCAATTCATAATGTCAATACTAGTTAAAAAAATACAAATATTACGCAAACAAGTCACACTCACTCAAAAACACAAAAAAAAATTAAAATGTGCATTTACAGAAACTAAAAATGATTAAATTAAAATTGATCGCATTATAAATCATTACAAAAGAAAAAAAAATAAGGCTAGAACAAAAAAGGTCTAAAAATCTAAAATGAAGAAATATAAATAATAATTAAAAATTCTCTTCACAAGAATGGCTTTCAATTCATGGATCCCGGACCCAAATTTTCGTCCCGAAATCTAAGGATTATTTTCAAATAACCCGGAGATTACTGGTTTAGGAATGGAAACTAGCACATATTTTTATGAAAAATGCCTTATATTCTTTTAGACAAGCACAAGTACAGCAACAAAAGCAATATCTACAAATATAACAAAACAATCTCGCCAAACATACATTCCACCACCTTCATGTAGAGTAAACCCCAAATAAACATCTTCAATTGAATAAATTTCATTACTTACACATTAAAAACGTAATCCAAAGACTGAAATCTACATAAAATCATATTTCTTAGAGAAGAATCAATAATTTCTTTTAAGAAATGGAGGTTGTTATTTGTGCTAAGTAATTGGAGTTCGGAATCGAATTCGAAACTGATATTGTGTGTGTGACAACTGATTGATGTTCAATGATGATGAAATTGGGTCACATTATCTGTTCACTGTAACAGTTCTACAAGGCACATTGTCTTCATCTTGCTGTGATAGATGTACTTTATGCAGAAGAGAAAGAAACTATTATTCCTGGAAACGCCATCGCAACAATAAAAGCACCAGAATCTGATCTTTCTGAAGATAAGGATGAATAAATCTCTCCATTTATCATTTATCATAAAGTATCACAAGTCTCATTCAATAAAGTAATGTCTTCACAATCTCTAGTATTTTCAAAAGGATATATAAAAGAAACCATTTCAGGTAGTTGTGGCAGTTATCTGCAGATGCGATATTACACTTTTGACTGCAAAAGCAATTATCTCATTTTCTTAGCGAAGAGCTTCTGGAATCTCTTCACAAGCGAATGTTAGAACAACGATACATTGAAGCATCAGTTGTCCTTCAATATATGCACAAACTACATCAACAGTTAGTAAAAGCAAAAATGGTAAACGATTTTGCAAAAAAACTATTAATGCGTTTTAAACAATCGCAAGTAAAAGTGACTGAATTAAAAATTCTGGAATCGAATTCTCAAGCTCCTCTTAGTTTGAAAAACCGAAATGAGTCATCACTATGGAAAAACCATCTTACAATGTAGCAGGGACTAAACGAATTTATTGTGGCTGCCTTTTCAAATTCAATTACAATACATACAACATAGTCTGCATCCTATTCAACTCTGAATAATGATGAGCTTAATATTG
This sequence comes from Girardia tigrina, assembly GCA_001938485.1. NCBI lineage: Eukaryota > Metazoa > Platyhelminthes > Tricladida > Dugesiidae > Girardia > Girardia tigrina. Next base: position 9,210 of record MQRK01217701.1, read on the forward strand.
CTGCCAAGTCAGGCAAACAAGAATCTCATTTAGAGAATGTGTATCAATATTTGCTTACAATTCTTCTTACGTCTTTGCAATTGGAAAGTCTTTTCTTCCACTGTATACTTATATAATGAGATCTGCTCTAATTTGAATGATAACACTCTTGAAAAATTATCTTTCCTATGCTTAAATCTTTCGTGAATTTGATTGTTTTGTCATAAATAAAAGTTATTTATTGTTAGAATTGTTTTATGACTTCGATTTTTTTTTGTAAAATAAAATGTAATATCCTTAAAAATAATTTATCTTTATACTATATTGAATTTTCAAAAAGATATTGTGATTCAGGGCTTTGGGATGTAGTATTGTCTAATTTATAAATACTAATGGGTTTATCTAAGTAGAGAAAATAGTCATTATGTTCAGACGCAATAATTGACATAATTATTTTAAACATAAGTCGATTAACGATGATTTAATTCACAAGACACACCATTTTTAAGTTAGAGTAATTAAATTAATTAATTAACTAATTTACTTTTCTATCACTATTTCAAAAAGTTGAAAATATATTAAACTAAACGATGTCTTAGGATAACGAAGATGATTTTTAAATCCCGGGATACCCTGGGATTTGGATTAATGTAATACCGAAATCCCGGGATTGAAAATATTCTCCGGGATTGCGAACTCTATTCATAAGACACTGGAGGATAATTTGTAGGACCATGTATAACCTAAGCCTCGCTATGTTTTTAAACAGTATAAATTCCAAAATACATATTATTGATACGATAAATGATTAAATATATCTATTTAGTCATCTGATTTAAATCATATAAAGACTGATACAATAGATAATAATATGCATAATAATTAATTACTTAATACGCAATACAAAGATATAATATAGGTATAAATGTTTCAATACAAAGCATAGATAGATAAACACATCAGAAATGACTCAATTCGTTATAACTTACATGATAATATGTAAGGTATATTTTGACGCCCCAACATCTTCAAAGAGCCTACAAATGTTTCTTTGCTGCATATTACATGATATTAATTATTAACTTTTACAGATGGAAGATTTTGCAATCTGTTTCTAATCTAAATTTTCGAAGTTGAAAATTTATTATATTCTGTAAAATTTGTACAGAATGTTTCATGAAATTGAGATGGTAAGAAAAAAGAAAAAGTTTTTAAAGTGATATAATTTAATACTCTTTCACATTGCCTGTTTAGAGATTTAAATTGATTTGTCGGCTTTGTATCGTCTAGGACCCGCATATTCATTCTTACTTGACGATCACCCAATTTTCTCAGTAATTAAAAAGCAGTTGTTAATCTGTAAACAAAACTCGAATTTCTCTGTCATATTTTTAATACTAATTCACAAATTTTCATGACATATTTTCCTGCAACAATACAGCTAATTTACTGGAAAGTATAATATGTGATTAGAAATGTACATTCGATTAAAAATGGAGATGTTTTTATAACAAATCTAAATATAAAATTTAAATATGATGTTTCCCTATCTCCAAGTTCTTTTATTTTGAAAAGCAAATCATTATCGATTATGTACAACTCCAAAAACAGTTGAATTTCATCTGTGTTTAATACATACCTGCGCAGAAATTTAGCACTTACTTTCTTTATTTTGCAACAATAAGAGTATTTTCTAAAAACTGTTACAATTGAAGTCAAAGTTCATAAAAACACTATTTGCCATTTAACGGAGCATGATTAATTTAATAAAATTAATTGATTATCATAATAAGTTTTTATTTGGCTGAATTATTTTAAGAAAAAAATAGTTATCTAACCTCTGAAACTATCTTTTCAAGAATATTTTCATTGAAATCCAATTTGTCCTGATAAAAAATGACTGTCCGTTCATTGATAACATCTTCGATAAATACCACATCTGTTTTGATTCGTATTTGTCCAGCTAAATATACAAATATTACAGAATAAAATGTTCTTTGTGAGATATATGGTGTGTGACAACATATGCTCTATTTAATCTTTACAAAAATTTTTCGATCGATACTATTTTAAAAATAAAATACTTATTTAAAATTAAAATTCGAAAGCCAATTGAAAATATTTATTAATTTCGACGGTTTAACCGTCATCGTCAGAACAAATGATTTTTCAAACGAAATTTACTTACATAGTGCAGTTAATGATTATGTAATCAATATGTAATCAGTACATCATTAAAAAACTCTCAACAAAGTTATAGAGAATGCAGTTTGAAAGTTAATTTTAGGATCCAAAGGCCTTATATATAACGCAATGTTACTTCCACCTTCATTGTGACTGTGTTCCTGGATTATCTTACAGAGATGACGTGAAGTATCTCCAATGTATGTGGTGTTACACCCATTACATGTATATGATAAATGATAATTATATGAATTCTTTACATTCAAATGTAAAGTTTACTATGGAGAAAGAACAAGATAAGAAATTGTCCTTTCTTGATTTATTAATTGAGAGAAAAAACGGACGTTATGAGACGGAGATTTACAGAAAGAAAATTGACACGGGGTTGTATAAAACACCGATCAGTTTCTGTGAATCCAAATATCGTCGAAATATGATTAAAGGTCTTATTTTTCGCTCATTGGTTCTTTCATCTACATATAAAGGATGTAATAATAGCCTTAATAAATTAAACAAATTATTATATGATAACGGATATTCAAAATCGATAGTGGAAAAATTAACAAAGGAAACTATTGATAAATTAATTGACAAAAATATAATACTAAAATTTTAGATGTTCAAGATCAAGAGCAATCTTGCAACACTAATGATAAAAGTTTGGGAATTGGTTATATGTTAACTGTGCCATATTTAGAGGGGTTTAAAATATTTAAAAATTCTATTTTGAAAGCGTTAGATAATGTATTAAGTTTAAAAGTAATATCTCGTTCCCAGAAAATTGAAAGCATGTTCGGCAATAAATCTCTAACGCCATTAGAATTGTGTTCGGATCTCATTTACCAATATACATGTAATGGGTGTAACACCACATACATTGGAGAGACTTCACGTCATCTCTGTAAGAGAATCCAGGTACACAGTCGCAATATAGGTGGAAGTAACATTGCAGGACATAGAAGAAAAAAAATATTGTAAAGGAGATATAACTTCACAACACTTTAAAATTCGGTGCACTCAATTTAAAAATTATTGGGAGAGAGTGACATGTGAAGCAGTACATATAAGATCTTTGGATCCTAAAATTAACGTCCAAACTGCACTCTCTACAACTTTGTTGAGAGTTTTTAAATGATGTACTGATTACATATTGATTGCATAATCATTAACTGCACTATATAAGTAAATTTCGTTTGAAAAATCATTTGTTCAGACGATGACGGTTAAAACGTCGAAATTAATAAATATTTTCAATTGGCTTTCGAATTTTGATTTTAATAATTTGCCAATTTTATTTCAATTTATTCACAATTATTTAAAAGTAATTATTAATAAAAGTTTTAAAGAGTTTGGATGGTTTTCGCATTTTTACCTATAAAATTCAGTTTTGTCTTTGAAATGTTCAACAGCTCAGTTTTCCTTAGAAACTCATATACGTACATTCAGGTTCCATATGAACATTTTTAAAAAAGTGTTGGAAAATCTATTTTTTCGTATATATATGATATTTTGCTTGCTTGGCCTTCTACTGAGGCTATACCCTATGGTCATTCGACACCACTTGACACTATAATACACAACATCTCAATAAAGCACTATGTATTGATTTTTTAGAGAATCTAAGATCATATTCCGGCTATTTACTTATTAGAAATTTTATAAATGATAAATGTATGTTATTTACCATCAAACAATATCTCATGAATCGCATAATGTACTTCATCAACAATCAAAATTACCTTCGTTATCGTAATCATAATACATAACCTTTTAATATTATACATAAAAACAATCGAAAACACATTAGAAACCATGAAAAACACCTTAAAAATCATCAAAATTACACAGAAAAGTGCAAAAATCAATACTAACTCGTCTGCACATGTGCTGACTAAGCTGCACTGTGTTACTAAATACTACATATGTGCTAATCGATACTACACATGTGTAAGTGTGCAAAATCAATTAGTTCACAATTGTGTAAAGTGTAATATATTCATGTTTTTTATATAATATAATTGAAAGTGAGGCAGAATGCCCACATGTGGGGTCAAATGCCCACAGTGAAGGAGAACTCTCATAGTGTGTAGAGGTTTAAAAATTACAAAAAATTGTCACAAAAATCTGTTTGAAAACAAGGATAGGAACCCATAAGTAAATAACCGGAATATGATCTTAGATTCTCGAAAAAATCAATACATAGCGCTTTATTGAGATATCGTGTATTATAGTGTCAAGTGGTGTGGAATGACCATAAGGTATAGCTTCGGCAGAAGGCGAAGCAAGCAAAATATCAAATTTCTGTCTGAACACATGTATAGTAACCCATATATATATAGTCAGATTCCATATAAATATTTTTGAAAAAATCGATACCTAGTGCTTTTTCGAATATATGTTTGCAAATATTATATTATAGATATATACTATATTATTTTATTATACTATGCTATCAACCATTATTGTATCAGCTATTCAAAACGTGACCATATCCAAGTTACTATCGTCATTCATCCATAATATTAGGTTGTTCGATATGAAACGGGTCAAAATTAAAGTAAAATGTAAATCGATTTTTTTTTAAATAATAACATTTTATTTTTAATCAAAATATCCTCCCATGTTGTCAAGACACTGTTGCTATTTCAATGGTAACACATTTAACCCTTTAGTATAAAACACTGATTCACGAGAGTCAATGAATTCTTGAAAGGCCGTTTTCACAGCCCCCGAAGAAGTGAAATTTTTTCCCGACAAGAAG
>MQRK01217704.1:19384-42054 GCA_001938485.1 Girardia tigrina
CATTTATTTAATAATAATATTGATTTTATATTCCCTCATTATCCGAATTATTTCACAATCCGAAAGGAATTCGATTTTTAATTTTTCGGATTAATGAGGGTTGACTGTATATATATATCCATGGAATGTAGGAACCTGTTTTGAAGGCTTTTTACTCAATCGATTTTCTCCAATCTTTGCACACTCACTCATTCTCGATGACAATAAATGATTATGTAAAAATTATGATGATAAAAAAATGATCGAAAAAAAAACTTACTACTTAGAAATTATAAGTAGTTTCTATTCATTTTTAATGTGTTTTTTTAATTAAAATTTGTAAAATCTTTGTTGGCAAAGTAGTGTTAGAGTTCTGTCTGCACAAAGAATGGATATAAAAATTTAATTTTTTGATTTACTACTTGATAATTGTTTTAATCAATTTCATCGACAATAGATAAACATTATTAAAAATGAAAATTCAAAAAGAGAAAGATTTATTTTTTATAAACATTGAAAACAGCACAGACAATGATAGCAGTAGTTCAGTCCATCGGATTCGGTCTTCTCAACAGTCGTCTCAGCCGGCCTCTTGTGGAGACTTGAGAATTTTGATTCTCCTTGATTTGGGGTTCTGATGTCTCTGTTGTCGGCTCAGAATTATTGAGTGTCGATATTGAATTATTGTCACCGGATTCTGAGACAGGAAGAGGGACACTGGACGAATGCTGGATATCTGTTGGATGACCACTTGAAGAATCAAACATGACTTTTTTTGACGCCATATCATTGTTGCGCAAACTGTTCTCCACCACTGATATAAATGCGTCTTCTTCCTCAGTCTCATTGCAATTGGACATATCTTTTTCTTCTGATTCACTCTCATCAATTATAACAACGCTAGATTCGTCATTATCACCATTATCGTCATCTTCTTCACTCTCATCCTCCATTTTATTGTCATCTTCAGCAGAAGTATCCATTGTTGTACAATCAATAACCGGTTCCATTTCTTCTTCGAATTCTTGCGTTGCTTCACTTTCTTCATAGACTTCTACTTGACTCGCATTGAGTTTATCTAATTCCTTTGCATTTTCATTTTCTTCCTCCTCACCATCATCTTTACTTTCAATTTGTACATGTCTTTCCAAACTATCGACTTCAATTGTGGAAATCGGAACTTGTTTTTGAAAATCTTCATTAACTTTGAGCTCAGTTTCATCAGAGGTTCTGTTCATATTACTTAATTCTTGATCTTCCCTATACAATTGTTCAGTTTCATCCATCGATTGATCGGCATAATTATCCTCTTCTTCTTCGTCTTCATTTTCATATTCCTCTTCCTTATCGTCTTTGTTTTCATTTTCATACTCATCTTCCTTTTCCTCTTCATATTCATCTTCTTTTCCCTCTTCATTTTCATTTTCATATTCATCTTCTTTTCCCTCTTCATTTTCATTTTCAGATTCATATTCTTTTCCCTCTTCATTTTCATTGTCATATTCATCTTCTTTTCCCTCTTCATTTTCATTGTCATATTCATCTTCTTTTCCCTCTTCATTTTCATTTTCAGATTCATCTTCTTTTCCCTCTTCATTTTCATTTTGATATTCACCTTCTTTTTCGTCTTCATTTTCAATTTCATCTTCTTCCTTTTCTTCTTCTTCTTCAATATCTTCGTGAGTTAATTCAAACCGACCTTTTTTCGTAATTGGAACAGAAGTTGTATCGCTAATTGTATCATCCATTGAATCGCTGTGTCTTTTTAATGATCGAATAGTATTTTCCGCTTTTAGTTGATTCAGATTTTCATTCAATTCTCGAATCAGGTTCTCTTTTAACACCAATCTGAATGCATTTTCTTTATTAATATTTTCCAACGAAACGCAAAAATTTTCAAGCTCGCTAATTTTAGCCATCTTCGAATTGAGTATTTGTTGATGATTTTCTAGATTGTTTTTCAATTGTTCATTTTCTCTTGAATACGACATTAATTGTTCATCAAGTTTTGACAGTTTCTGTTCCAATTCGACTATAGTTTGACGTCTCTTTTCTGATTCTCCTTTGTGTTTCCGTCCAATGTCTTTCAATTGTGCAACAAGCGTATCATTTTTCCTCGATTTCTCTTTTTCTTCTTCTAATTTCAATCGGAAATTATTTGCCTCTTTTCTTATTTCTTCAATGATACATTTCGTTTTTCCCAAATCGTTTTCCAAGTTCATTATACGACTTCCTTCTTGCAACAATTTACGGTTTTCCTCTTCAATTTGTAATTGGAAGCTCTTTTCTTTTTGTCTGGAAATTATAGAGAAGAAAGAGACATCAAATCAATATCTAAAAAAAGTCTTTCTTACTCAGTCATGATTTTCATTTCACTCAGTTTCTTTTCAAATTCAACCACTTGCTTTCGTAATTTATCCCGATCATTACTAAAAACAATTTTATCTCTCAATTGTAATCAAAACAAAAAAATCAAAATTTTCAAAATCGGCATGACAGTTCAGAATTTCTATTTTAACTCTTGAAACTATTTAAGTTCTTTTGGATTTCAAAAATGTAACGAACTTGATTTTTAGGATAAAATAGAATATATTTAAAGAATGATATGCAAGCAAATTATGTCAGTTGTCATTGATTAGCACAAATAAAAATGTAGTGGTACGAAAACTAAAAATTGATTGATTTTATTACTATTAGCAACATCGATATGATTTTTTGAACATTTATTAACATCATAAGCAGAATTACAATGGCAACAATTATTCAAACCAGTTTCGATATTCCAATTGGTTAAAATTAAATCTAAACATTTTTTAAAAAGTACCAATTAAATTAATATATTAAAATTTTAAGTTACATTAAAAATTAGATATTACATATTATTAAAAATAATTTAATTTAATTTTAAAGTAAAAAAGATTTAAAATACTTTTTGAATGTATTATTTATTTTTTAATGTAATTTAAAATTTTAATATGTTCATTTTAATTTAATATGCTCTTTTTTAAAAAAATGTTTAGATTTAATTTAAACCAATTAGATTCTTTATAATTAATAATTTTTATTAACAGATTTTCATTTATTGAAAATAATTAGTATGAACTCAGAAATATATCGATCACGAGATGTCAAATAGTGAATGTGCTTGTGATTTTAATAAATGTTGTAAAACTCATATTGATGTTGTTAATATGACGACCACAGCTGATGTGACAACGAACATTATAGGACACGAAAAATTCGATAGATCCGAGTCGAAATTAGATGACTTCATAATAAATTTCGAATGTTATGCGGATATTATGGGTATAACAGAAGATAGGAGATTAGTGATGGTGACGATCTTCATGACTCCATCAGCAATCACAAAATTTTCAGAAGTAGATGGAAATACGTATAAAGAAAAGCTTAAAACGGCATTTGTGAAAGAAAAATCTCTGCTTGACACAATGAAGGATATTTTAAATCTCCGGTGGGGATCTTCAGATCCAGAAGAAACGTTCAAAAAAGCCGAAGAATTAGTAACGATATTAACAGAAAGTAAACTTTCTAAGAAAAAGCTGCTCAACCTTGTTTGCATGAATATGGTTGACGATTATGAGTTGAAAAGAGAATTGAAATTGAGAGAAGCTACCGAAACAAAGGACATAAAAGATGTAGTTTCAAATATTTATGAACTACGCAAAATGGAAAAAGAAGAAACAGTTGCGGCATACAATACGGTAGGTAAACATGAATGGAAAACGGTAGGCAAACGTAAACCACACTATAAAGAACGAAACCAACAAAGAAATTTCGAAAATATGTACACTAATCAAAGAAATGATGAATACAAACCGAGAAATAACTATTCAAAAATTGTTAAATGCTGGGCATGCCACGAAGGACACATCAGAAGAAACTGTCCAAATATAAAGTGTTCTTATTGCAATAAAAAGGGCCATATCAAGACGCAATGTTACATGAACAAGAATAGATTTAAAGAAAGAGACCAAGATGCCAGAAAAAATGAATGGCAAGGAACTAGGGATGTGCCGGAATCCCATTCACATCTGGCCGGAGCCGGTTTTCGGCCTTTTTTACAAATCCGGCTTCGGATCCGGTCATAATTTGGCCGGTTTTGTACCGGATTTTGTAAGGGTAATTGTGTTCATTTGAAATGTTTTGTGTTATTGAATACATTATGCGTGACATGTAATTCGTTACGACAAGATGTGATTTGATAAATGATATTTGAAATGTGTTGTTATTTTGTTTATCAAGTCCCGGTTTTTTTTAATTTTGTTGTGACAATTATGTGGCACTGATTACAATATCTAGAAAAAGCGTGATGGATCAGGATATTGTACAAGGTAGAATTTCATCAATGTACAAAAAAGCGAAAAGAAACAAAATTTAGAAAAAAATGAAAAATTCCAGTAAAATTTAGAAAAAATGAAAAAAATAAAATCAATTTTAGAATTTTTTCAATTTTTTTCAAATTTACTGGGACTTAATTTTCTCTAAATTTTACTTCAATCTTTTTAGTCATAAGGTATATCTAAATACAGTAAAAGTCGGTTATCTCGAATATTCGGCTATCCTGAAGGTAATTTTGTCAACAAAAAAGAAAATATATCACATTATTTGCAAGCTCGGCTATCTCGAATGTTTTTCCCCCACACGATTCGACATAACCGAGTTTGACTGTATATATTTCCTAAATTCAGTCAACTTTAATAAAAAAATAAACAATTCAAGTGCATCTATTATTTTTTTCAATAATCAATATTGTATTTCAAAGAATAACAATTGAATTTCAAAATTGTAAATTGCATTTTGTCCAATATGACGGCGGTAAATGCCTGTGTACTTCTGTCTTTTAATACTATTGGCAATGTTCATTCAACAAGTTCTACGTTGATTTCCTCCCTTAACAGCATTCTCTTAAACCACCAACTAAGAAATCACGGATAGAGAGCTCCATACTTTGGGAATGTGTTGATGAGATCGTCCAGTCAACCCCCACTGAGCAACAGCACATATCTGCAGGTATCGAGTCAGAATTATGCCTGAATTATGTTGTCTCACGGACAGAAGATCCACTGAAATGGTGGAAATATTATAAAGAGATTTCATAGTTTAGCTAAAGTAGCTCGAGTGTACCTGGGATCACATCCGACTAGTGTACCATCTGACCGATTATTTAGTGTGGCAGGTGAAGTAATCAGTGATGACAGGAGTGGTTTCCTTGCAGAAAATGCTTCAAGACTAATTTTTTTTGAAGTACAATTCTGATTTAATAAGAAATTAAAAAATTTTTTTTCATTTGTTGGTATTTATATGTTTCTTTGTTCAAATTTTAATAAAATATAAAAAATAATTATCAGTAGTTATTTTTTATTTGCAATTCATTTTTCTAATAGGTACAATTTCCAGTTATTCTTAAAAATTTACTTTAAGTAGCATAAGTAGCTACTTACTTAAACTCGTCACTAATTTCATTTCATTTTCTTAAAACCGGCACATCCCTACAAAGAACAAGTAACCCACGAAATAAACGTATTATTTACAAATTAAAAATAATTTTTAAATTTTTAAATGTTGACGTTCTGTGACAACAGGGATAAAGTTGCATTAATCCTAAAATTAATCAGTGACATAATTGACCACTTTATTCCAAGTATTTAAATAAAAAGGAATTTCATTGAATAATTGTTATTTTCGTGTCATTTTTATTATTGCTTGTTTCATCTGATGAAGACAGTTGATTCGTTAAAATTAATTTATATGAGTTTTGGAGGTCTATTGCATATCAAATCCCAAAAACAAATGTTCCCAAATTAACCTCCTTAATCGCTATTGGTTACAAATCTCTAAAGATTTTTGGAAGTTTGCTTTTTGATCTTTTTACATACTTTTAAGGAAAATGCGAATCTTAAGAGTTGAGCAAATTAAAAATAAACTCATAATAGGATCTTCTTGGTTCAAATTAAACGCTGAATAGTTAATATACGGTAATAATAATTGATAAGAGACCAAAATTTATATAGTAATTCTAGGCTTAACTTAAAAATATTTAATCCAAAAACAGTGAGAAAGAGTTTAGTCTTACCAGGCAATTCGATATTGCTCGGGATCCATCTGCTCAGCTCTTTCTACCAATTTTGTGCATCTGTCTTTCCATCGATTTTTTTCTTCTTCTAAATCCATTTTGGTATTTAACAGAATATTTTTCTCTTCCTTTACATCCGACAGAGTTGATTGAAGAATCGATAATTGTTCATTTAATTCTTCAATCTGTACAACGTGGTTTTCGTATCAAATCATTCATAGATAATTAGAATAAAATCTTTTACTTCACTTTTAGCTAAATTAACTTGTCGATCGAGATTCTCCTTTTGCTGTCTTAAGACGTGATTGCTCTCGCGAATTACCTCTGCATCAACCGCCACTGAAGATGTCTCGTCCGAGGTCTGACTCCTGTTCAGTCTGTCGATAGCTAGACATGACTGCTCTTTCATATCATTCAGTTCCTCTCGCAATCTCGAAATTTCATTCTCATATCTCTCTATCTGAATGTTCGACAAACTCGTTGACATTTTTATGATATTAATCTGGTTTCTCAAATCTCTGGAAATAGGCGTTTTTCGGCCATTAAAAGAAATTTGTGTTAAATAATCAAGACTGACTCAATGATCTCCAAATAGCTTGCGTTATCTTCCTGGTTGTTTATCTGGCAACGAAGAATCAAATTAATTATTGTATTACAGAAGACTAGTTTTGAAAGTAACTCATTAAGAAGTTGGATTTCCAATTTTTGAAAATATTTAAATATCATGGAATTATTTTTTGATAAATACACAAATAAAAAGATACGCGAAATTTATTGTTGAAATGAGTAATAATAAAAAACAACTTTTATTGTAAAATATATTGTAAATTTAGGTACAATCACATTAAAATTTGATTTTTTTAAAAATGGAAAATGTGTATTTCAATTAGTTTTTTTAATGTTTAATCGAACGAATTTAATTGGAATAGATAAAAGATGTTTATCGTTCATCATCCATTTACTTTTGAATATTATCAAAGCTCAAAGTTAGCTTTGAATTTTCAAATAACATTTGTAAACATATTATTAAAAAAACAACTATAAAAACAATGTCTAAAATAACTAAAAATATTTGATCTTCTTGTTAAAAAATTTAAACATTAAATATTACAGGGTTTTTGGCTAAATGTATCCAGTGTGCAAGTAAATTTAATCCGATGTGCAATTAATTTAATCCACGCATTAATTATTGCATGCTTTTTTGTGTTTTTCATTTTTGTAAAAATAACAAGAAAAGAATTAAATAAAAATTTTTCTTCTCATTCCTTTAATGCTATCGATAAATCGTTATTTATTTCTCTTTTGATTATACGTTCAGCTTCAGGTATAATTTTCTTTTCTTTTGGTGTTCTCACCTTTTTAGAATCAATCCTACCAAAATCTTTGTACAATTTTATAATTGAAGGCACAATTTTTCTATTGACGTTCATTTCAGCACTGATCTGTGCAGAAGTTTTTCCTTTTTCTTATTTTTTTTAAATAACATGCATTTCATGTTATTTAATGATATTTAATGTTATTTAACCTTGTGCTAACTTGTAATATTGATATTTTACATTACAGGGCTTTTGTAACTAAAATTTTAGCATTTTAATCATTTGTAATTTTTATTTTAAAATACAACTTTTTATTTTATTACAACACAAAAAAGAAGCATGTATAAATAATGCATGCAATTATTAAATTATCTGAATAAATTTGAATACGAATCACAATACGTATATCTTAAATTCAAATCTTAGATTTTTATACTGCGTTATGGCTCCAATGAAGAATAGGAAAAGTTACACAAAGAATGTATATTGAAGATCGTAACATTCGCAGAAGAGAATAGCAACGGACAAGACGAAAGAAAATTTAAAGTTTCTGAGAAAATTGTTCGAGATTGACACAAGGTGGAAGACTAAAAAACAAAAAAAAAGAAACCGTGAGCAAAAACCAAAAGGTGACCGTTTGTTAATCACTATATCTCGATGATATTTCTTGATAAACTTCATCAGACCTTGTCTGATACACTGCTCTTGATAGAAATCGGCATGTGCACTGTTTGGCCGCTGCAAAAATATAGGATCACTGATGTGGTCCACGGAGACACAAAGCCAAACCATCAACTGAACAGGGAACTTTCTTTCTGTTCTATATTTGACTTGTTCAAGAGCAGATTGAGGACTCGAAGTAAAGTAGTGATCATTTCCTGGTAGATAATCACATTTCAACTTGAAGTATCTCTCATCATCCATGATGATTTTTTATCACTCAAACATCGGAGTAATTTCCCTGCTCTCAGCTTCACTCGCTTTACTTGCTCCTCTGTGTACTGAGGTGCCTTCTTTCTCTTTCGGCATTTTAGACCGCCTTCCTTGATAATATTCCTCATCTTTATGGCACAGACACCATACTTGCTGGCTTCACGCCTGAGATATACACCACGCTTTGTTTGAATCCATCTCCGAATACTTGCGCGCTGTTGATTTGTTAACTTTTTATTGTGGCCTCCAATTCCTGGCTTCCTGTGCACATTTGAACTCTTGGAGAGGTTTGAGAGAAGCGTATAGATGGTAGACCGTGCACAACCTTCATTCACAAAGTGGTTTACAGTGAAGGCTTTTCCTTTTAAAAAGTTCAGCTGTCACGGAGCTGTTGCTCTGTTATGTCTTTTCTGAGAACATGAATGCCGAGAGGATGACGAAATATTATGCAAGAAACCCCCTAACCAATGTGATTCATGCTGCAATTTGATTGGATGTTCCATTTATTTTTAATTTACTGATAGTATGCATTTTTCATGTTTAGATTTTGCCTGCGCACCCGTTATATGGATTTTTGAAAAGGATCCCGTTTATTCTTGAGCAAATCGTTCGTCTCGGACACCTCAAACTAACTTATGGTAGTATAATATCACTGAAATCGAAATATGAGGGATTAGAAAAGATGGTAGTCGAATAACTATCGAACATTATAAATAAAGAATTATAAAAAAATAATACAATATGGATAATTATCAGAATAATATTAAAATTCAATAATATTTACTTGTCTCAACTGTTCATAGAGTTTTTCATTTCTGTTTTCACAGTCCTGAAGTTTCGATTCCAAATCATTGCATCGAAACTGTAGATCTTCTGTTTGTTTTCTCCACTGATTCTGTGACTCATTCAATTCCAGTTTCAGCTTCGTGAACTCTTTGTCGATGGATTTATCATTGGATTTTAAAGCTTCAATTTCACGGTGAGCGGTTTCCAATAACTAAACGATTCATTATCGACAATCATGGAGATTGGATGTGATATTTACTTTCGAGTCAGCCGCATGGAGTGTCAATTCTCGCTTGTATTTTGCTTTGGCTTCATTCGCTTCTTTAACATATTTATCAATTACCTCTTGAACGGTTTTTGCAACATTTTCCGCATCCTCTAGGCGAATTTTCATACTAGCTAATTCTTCCTGGGAGTTATGGAGATCGAGTTTCAGAGACGCATTCTAATCGAACAATTATTATTGATTAATGATGGTACTTCTTTACCATTTTATGGGCCTCCTCTGTGATCTTGATATTCTCATTCAATATCTCTTGTCGAGCTGTTTCCTGTAATTTGATTTGACTCTCCAAGAACGCACATCTTTCTTTTAGGTCTTTTATTTCCTCCAGACTTTTATCAATTACCATTTGTAATTGATTAATCTTTTCATTTGATGTTGATTTCTCTTCGTCCAATTGTTGTTGTAGATCGGAGATTTTGTTCAAATTTTCGATATTTGTAAGTTTTTCTATTTCGGAAATCGATTCAGAATTAGTTTCGGTGACTAGCATCGCGATTTGACAACCGATTTCAGATGTATCTACTGCTTGTTTCATTGCCCGTTCGTGAGCTGCCTGTTCTTCTGCCAACTGTCGATTTAAGTCGGTTATTTTTTCATTGCAATCTTTTATTTTCTCCTGGAGAGCTTCATTCGCAGAATTTAGGTTCGACAACTTGTATTCCATGTTGGATCGATAGGAATGATCAGCCAATCCAGCTCCAGTCTGCAGACTCGTGATATTGGCCATTATCTGCTCTTGGATATCAACCGTTTTCAATAACTCATCCCGCTCTAGTCTCAGTCTCATCTGTTCCGATTTGATAATGTCCAACACGTTCTTCAAACTATCGATTTCAGCTTTTCTTTGGGCTAGCAATGTAATTTTTGAATCGATTTTCAGTTTCAAATCATCAATGTGACTCTCCAAATTGGCGGTATTGTTTGAGAGATTTCGATTGAGAGATCGCAACAAGGAACATTCCTGGCGGTATTTTTCGTTAAGTTCCTTTTCCTCTTTCAATTGTTCATTACAGTTTTCCAGCTGAAATACAATCTCATTAAATTTAGATCGATTATTTTTATATCACTATTTAGAAGCAGTTTCTACAAAAAATATAAATGATTGAAATCAATGAATAAAAAATAGTCATTTCTAAAAAACAAGTCAAAATTCATCTATAATATAAATATAAAAAGAATTAATTAATATCGACCTGGTTTTGTAGATCGCCGGATTTCTTAGCCAAATCAATAATCTGGGTTCTCATTTGCTCAATTGTGTCGCGGTAAATGTCATCATTTGCCTTCTTATCCTCCATAAATTGCCACACTGCTGAATCAATATCGGATTGATGATTTTGATTACATTGATTTATGGATTCTTGTTGCTGTCTTTGTTGCACAAACAATTGTTCGTCGTGGATCTCTTGCTTGGTAAGCTTTTCCTGTAGTATCACAACCGGGCTCGATAAAGCCCCGGTTGGCCCGTCACTTTCACCACATTCATTGATCTCGACGCATAGACTTATATCTCCCGTATTATTTTCCACCTGATTATTATCATTTAAATAAGCAAAAATGAACAGTAATATTATCACATAATTTATCATCAAATATATGATCGATTTTAGATCTCAAAAAATGTTTATCTTCAGGCAAAATTAATTTTTTGAAGTTTTTATTTAATGATTAGTGTTACTTATGCAATGGATAATGTAATTAAAGTTATATTTGAAAATGTTTAACTGAGGGGCTGAGTGTGAAGCTTGAATATTAATTTTCGGATCCATTGATTATATTAACATGGTCTCATGATTACACAGAATTTGAAAATCATTTTCTTCGGTTTTCTTTTTACATGTTCAGTAAAATAACTTCATTATCCAGTCGACTATGCTCTTTGATCCTTTTGTAGAAAAAGCTTGATGTCACTTCAACGTATGATGCGTTTCACCCATTACAAGTATATTTCTAAACAAGATCAGAACATAAACCGAGAGGTGTTGGAGATTTATTGTTGAACATATCACGAATTTGATATGATTGTGAAATAAATTTTAAGTTCCTTGTATTTGGAATTACGTATTTCAAAATTTATGATATAAAATGTTTAAAACCTATTGAATAGGTAATTGATAATATATACTTTGACTCAAGTGGATTATGATTTATTTTTAGTGGCTTATGTCCGGAGAACAAATCTATGTTTTCTTTAATTTTAGACAAAAAATGAGATTAATGTTGGTAGCAAATATCATAAGTTCTATAAATGCTATCTAATTTAATGTTCATGAGTATTATTTTTTTCCGAATTTCACAACATGACTATATGGTTTCATGTAGTCATGTTTCATTATGATTGCTTCCTCTTAAAGTTCTGTAGTTGTTATTAATTATTGCTATTAATTTCGGCAGATTTCCCGCCATATTCAGACTAAATTAAAATACGTTTTTGCAGCTTATACAGTAAAGTTCCTCTTAACCACCAAAAAATGCTGATTTTTCTCAATTTCACATAGAAAGTTAATATCAGCCGTCAATTTCTGTTAACCGCCATTTTTAAAATAGGGTCCAGCACAGGGTTGAGACTCGTCTGAAACATCCAGATTTTTTTTGTTAATTTTTAAATTGTAGTAAAGTTCCTCTTAACCACCAGTTTTTTAAAAAATTGTGGTTAAACCAAGGATCGGTAGCTAATCGGTCTAAAAGCCTGTAAAATTTTAAATTTGTGAAACTTTCGTACGATATACACTTTATACGATATACTTTTAGACCGATTAGCGACCGATCCCAGGTTAACAGAAATTGGCGTCTGATAGAAACTTTCTATGTGAAATTGAGAACAATCTGAATTTTGGTGGTCAATAGAAGACAGTTTTCCGTTTTCGATCGATTACGTCAGCTTCCCAGTGTCTTTATTTTATTCCTTAGTTACTGTTAATCGTTAAATTTTAGTCAGGTTTTGTTTTAGGCGGTTAAGAGGTCGAACTATTTACAAGACATAATAGAAATATTTCAAAACGTGGAATGCAAAAAATATGGACAAAGTATTTAAAAACAGGAGAAGTATAAGATCAGTCATGTGGAGGCAGACCTCATAAACTAAGAGCCAGATCAGAAAGAGTGATTAAACGCATAAGTCATTTGAACAATGATATTTCCACGTTAAATATTAAAAGGATATTTAATTCTTCTCCCTCAATAGCCATAAGTAAGTCGACAGTCGAAAGGATTTTACAGAAATATGGAATACGGCATTCAAAGCTGTAAAGAAATCTTTCCTTACCGCTAAACAGAGACAAAGAAGAATGCAGTGGTCTTCATTATATCAAAATTGGGATAAAGAAACTTGGTATTCCGTTATATTTAGCGATGAATGCATTTTCCAATGTTATAATCATCGTGGTAGACGTTGGATCAGACGAACTAGAAATGAAAGGCTCAAACTCGGAAACATCTATGAAATCATGAGCCACGGAGCTGAAGTTAAAGTCTGGGGGTGCTTTTCGGCAAACGGCATAGGTCTTCTTAGAAAAGTAGAAGGTTCAATGAATGCTCAAATGTACTAGGAAACTATAATACATGACATTGATATTATTGGGAAGTGCTTGGTATTTCGAAAACAACAAGTCATTTTTCAGCAAGATCTTGCGCCACCACACCGTGCACTGTCGACATTTAATTTCTTAAAGAAGAAAGAATTCGACCTTTTACCATGGCCAGGCAAATAAACCAGGCGCAAATACTATTGAAAATGTATGGGGACTTGTAAAAAGGAAATTACAGACGATAAGGTGCACATCGTCAGAACAGCTGTGGGTGGCTGTTCAAAAAATATGGTACGAACTATCAAAAGACTATTGTAAAAGTTTTTTTGAATCCATGCCTAGGCGATTAAAAATGATAAAGGACATGAAAGGACATTCAACTAAGTATTGAAAGTTCCACGTAATAAATGTTTTGTTAAAAATTTGATCTTTTGGTCAAAAAATAAGGGGGTGAACAGACTTATGAATCATACTGTACAAAACGGTATATCATTGACGTTTATATTAAAAAGAATCCAAAACTTTTGTTATTATTCACAACTGAAACAGTGAATTTTTGAAGAAAAAAAATTATGAAAAAATCATTACAATGAAATTAGAGAAAAAAGAACCCAGGGAGATATATTGAACTACTGGTAACGCCCTGAAAGATAGGTTTACAGCGTTTACACGAAATATAAAACAAAAATTCGAAAATATAAAACAAAAATATAATAAAACAAAAATAGCAAAATAAAAGTATCAAAATCAAGAAAAATTACTAAAAAAATTTAAAACAAATTCGAAAAATATAAAACAAATAGAATAAATATTAAATAAAAGTGCTAAAAACAGAAAAAAATTCGAAGATATACATTTGAAGATATGAAATAAATATAATCAAAAACAATTTAAATATAAATTAAAAATAAGGTTCCTAAACCGAAAATAAATATTTAAATAAAATCATAACTAAAAATATAAAAAGATAAAATTTGTGAAAAATGAAAAAAATTTAAGATTTTTAAAGAAAATAAAAAAAATTAAAAAAGTAATGTAAATTTAAAAAGCAAATATATTAAAAAAAAAGAATTTTTACTGTAAAATCTAAAATAACTTAGACACAATATTATTAAAATATATAAATTATTTACAATTTTGAATTTGAAAAAAATTTAAAATGGTTAATTCTAATTTTTTATTAAAAGGATGTAAATTCGCTTGAGAATTTGGTATTGCTGAAAATTAAGTTAAAATAAATCATTTATTAAATTTATATGTTTCTTGGTTGTTTTAAAAATTGAAAAAAGCCACAAAAGTATACAAAGTTCTTTTACATAAATCTAATCAAAGGCCAAACCAAAACAAAGATACCGCCAAAAAGAATATGTTTCTATGAAAATCAAAAAGCACAATCAAAAACCAAAAACGAATTATAAACAAAATAAAAACAACAAAATATTTAATTTGTCTTTGAAGATTGCATATTTTTGCATATTTAACAAACAGTATTTTTTATAGACTATTTAAACAATAAAAAATAAATAGAACAACAACTTTAATAAAATTCAATTCTTGCTAAACCTCGATCAATCCAAGTTCTCATATGAGCAAAAAAAACCCGTAAAAACTTGTTTTTTATTATATTTTGTTTTGATTTTTATTAATTATTTATGTTTTATATTTTTTGAATTTTTGTTTTATATTTTCGAATTTTTGTTTTATATTTTCAAATTTTTGTTTTATATTTTTCTAAGTTTTGTTTTATATTTTACGAATTTTTGTGTTATATTTTTCGAAGTTTTGTTTTATATTTTTCGAATTTTTGTTTTATATTTTTCGAATTTTTGTTTTATATTTTCGAATTTTTGTTTTATATTTTTCGAATTTTTGTTTTATATTTCGTGTAAACGCTGTAAACATAAATCTGACATGGTCTTTTAATTTAATCTAATTACAATTTAATATGAATTCAATTATCCAATCAAATTCAATGATGACAAAAGTTCTCTCCAATATATGTAGCGTTGCATTCATGTATTTAAAAAACTTCCTAATATTATAAAAAATGATGAAATCATATTTATAAATTACAAAGATTAATTTTAGTTGTGGTGTAAAGATTGTGACGATCAATCACGCGAAATTATGAGAAAAAGTGTTGAGAATTTTTTGATAATAGTGACAATAAATCAATAAATTACTCGATTATCTCTGTCACGGTGAGACTCAATCCGGCCAAGATATCGGAGCATATCGATCTGTTTTTCTTGCAAGTGTATCTGGCATTGATTGGCACTATTCTCTTGTCTTAAACGATCAATTTCTGTGCGTAAATCCGCCACTTGAGGTTCTAGTTCTCGACACCGTTGTCGCCAGGTATCATTACCACCGTCTAGTTGATCAAGACGATCTTTTAGACGCTCATTCTCCAGTCGCAAAGAACGATTGATTGTTTGAAGCTCTCCGACTGAGGTGTAGAGAGCGTTTGAACAACCTCCAACGGCCTCCAATTTGATACTTGGCTCGCTTTCAGTGTCACCGGTTTCTTGAATCCTAGGGGACATCACTGCCTCCTCTACTACCACATCCACTCCTATATTCGGTTGCTGTAATGAAATTTCTTTAATTGTTTGTACTTAAAAGTTTTAATTATAATAATTTTAATGATTTTTGTAATTTGTGGTTTTGCAGGATCTTTGATGACGTCTCCAATATTATTAAGGATATAAATATTTCACATAAAACAGAGAATGAGAAATTAAACTGATTTCATTGGACAATGCATGGAAATGTGGGTTCACTATTATACCGCTAAGATCATGCAGAAATCAAAGACTTAATTTACAAAGTATATCAAAATAAAAAAAAGTTATTTAAAACCATACAAAATTGTAGCATGATAATTTAAAAGTTACCACAAAAAACTAACTTAAATTAATTTACAACATTAGCATTAAAGTATAAAAAATAAAAAAAGATATTTAAAAAATATCTAAAATGAATAATTCAAAAATCCAAAGAGTTAAATAAATGATTAATTAAATTCCATAAATAAATATTAGGGAGAACCAAAAGTCTTTTCGTATTTTCTATGTCTTTTTGTTCGAATTTTTTCTTATTACCAAATAAAGATATTTTATATACATGTGTTATATGTTTTTAAAGCTCTTGAACTGCGCTATCACAATATATATTAAAACTTCTAATTAGTCGTTAACATAATTTGTATGGTCTTTTAGAAAAATCATGAAGGTTCAATGACGAATAATTCTTGGTCCAGTAAACCAGGATCTATCCCAAAAGAGGTTTTTCCAATCATGCTAAACCAACTGTAGTTGAAATTGTCGCAAAACAAGTCATTCATCAAAGTAGAATTCAGAGCTACTGCACTCTACCCGATATATGTCAACAAACCACTTTCAATGTTTCCAGGAACTGTTGCTGCAGCACAACATGATTCAGAGCATATTCGTAGAGATCTGGTTTTGAAACTGCATAATACCGGTATTGCATACACCACGAAAAATTTAATACCTCAAAATATGCAAAAAATCCTGCCTAAGTTCACCTGTTTACAGTAACTTATAAAACAACCCAATAGAAAAAGATTTTTTTATTGGCTAATTATTTTCGACAATTTGTCAATGTTACTCAAATTTATAAACAAATAAACGCCATTTAAAAATATATTTTAGGATAATATATTTCGACGGTTTAACCGTCATCATCAGATCACTGATTATGTTCTTTTTTATTGCTTTTATATAAGAAATGAATGATTATGAAATCACTTACGTAAGTCTAATCGAAAACTCTTAACAAATTAGTTGAGAGTCCTGTTTGAACATTGATTTTAGGATCACATGATCTTATCAACAATGCTTCACATGACACTGTCTCCCAATAATTTTTAAAATGCTTGCACAAAATCTTAAAATCATTTATGTTCATATTACATTTACATGTTTCTTTGTGCTCAGCAATATTACTCTTTCCCCCTTTTTGACTGTGTTCTTGGACTCGTTTGCAGAGATGACGGGCAGTCTCTCCGATGTATGTGGCATTGCACCCATTACATATGTATTGATAAACAATGTCCGAACACAATCGTAAAGGAGTATGTGATTTATTGCAAAACATATTCTCAACTTTAAATGATTGAGAAAGAATTTTTAAATTTAAAATGTTATCTGTTGATTTCAAGATCGAATTCTTGAGGTGTTTAAAACCCTCGGAGTAAGGTAAGCTTAGAGTATACCCAGGTGTAAAGCAGTTTTCAATGTTTAAACTATTAATTTTTTCATTTTTGATTTTTTCTTTTTCGAGAGAAAATTTTTTATCTAGAGTCTCACGAGTGAGTCTGTCTATGATGGACTTAGAGTAACCGTTATTATTCAATAACTTGCTCAATGTATCAATACTTTTAATAGATTTTGAAAACGTGGAAGAAAGAGACCAAGAGCGGTATAACAAACCTTTGATCATATTCCTTTTATATTCAAACTCACAAAAACTGTTTATGGAGGTGTACAAACCAGTCTCAGTTTTCTTTCGATATATTTCAGTTTCATAATGATCATTTTTCCTTTCAATTAACAAATCAAGGAATGGTAATTTTCCGTTTATTTCCTGTTCTACTGTAAAGATTATATTTGGATGAATCGAATTCGTGTAATCTAGAAAAGGAAACACATGTTCTCGAGATTCAAAGACTAGAAAGATATCATCCACATATCTCTTATAAAGTAGTGGTTTTTTCCCCAAAAACAATTCTATTTACTCAAATTTATTTATAATTTAAAGTGTAATGAAATTTTACCGAGGCAAAAATTTTGTTTATATATAGGGTTGTTCTGAAAGTCATTTCGTTTTTTTGTATTAAAAAAAAGACAAATTTTTATGACGAATAAATATTTTATTGAAATACATATTGATCATTGTGATTCAATACCTACTTCCATCTTCCTGGCAGTGGCATGATTCCACGTTCATAAAATATTTGTTCTTTGCCGCTAAAAAACTTTTCCACGTGATTTTTAACATCTTCATTTGATCCAAAAGTGTTACCATCTAAATAACTTTGTAGATACCGGAACAAATGATAATCAGAAGGTGCGAGGTCTGGAGAATATGGTGGGTGAGGCATAATGTTCCATCCAAGCTGTAAAAGCTTTTGGCGAGTTACCAAACTTGTATGAGGTCTGGCATTATCTTGGTGAAACACTACACCTTTTCTATTGATCAATTCTGGCCTTTTGTGTTTAACGGATTCATTTAATTTGTCCAGCCGATGACAGTAGACGTCCGAATTGATCGTAGTTTTGTCCGGAAGAAGCTCATAAAATACGATTCCTTTGAAATCCCACCAAACAGATATAGCATCACTTTTTTTTCGATGAATGTCAGCTTTCGAAGTGCTTTGAGCAGGTTGATCTTTTTTACTCCAAGATCTCTTGCGTTTTACATTATTGTAGACTACCTATTTATCATCTTCAGTGACGATGCGCTTCAAAAATGGATCCTTTTCTTGACGTTTGAGAAGCATATCGCAGATGTCTAAATGACAGCATAAATTTCGTTCCGTAAGATTATGAGGAATCCATGTGTCGAGTTTTGGTGTAAAACCTATGCGCTTCAAATGATCATGGATGGTCGAATTAGATAAATGTAATGTCTGGGCAATTTCGCGAGTTTTTATTCGCCGGTTTGAATCAATTTATACCTTTATTATGTCTTCTTCGGCTTCAATGGGCCTTCCGGAACGTGAAGAATCTTCAACATCAAAATTTCCGGATCTAAATTTTTTAAACCAGTTTTGCCATTGGCGTTTTGTCAACACATCTCCTCCATACACTTCGCATAATTTTCTTCTTACTTGTACAGCATTTTCACCTTTTCGGAAGTAAAAAAGTAACACATGCCGTAAATGCTGATTCTTGCTTTCCATCTTTGATAGGTCAAAAATCAAATATAAATGTTTTTAATTATTCCAAAATTTTCAAAAATCTAACCTTGATTACCTTGATTAATATAAAAAAATATATTTAAAACAAGTAATAAAAAAACGAAATG
Organism: Girardia tigrina; assembly: GCA_001938485.1. Taxonomy (NCBI): domain Eukaryota; kingdom Metazoa; phylum Platyhelminthes; order Tricladida; family Dugesiidae; genus Girardia; species Girardia tigrina. Next base: position 38,360 of record MQRK01217704.1, read on the forward strand.
ACTTTCCGAACAACCCAATAGTAAAAATCAATATCGAAAATTAATAAAAATAATGTATCAAATATGTTTTTATAATGACAAAATAGTAACACTAACCATTGCAGGCATTGGAGAATCGAGCACCGTTTCTGGGATGACCTCAGAAGACACGGTAGTGAGAGAGAGTGGTGCGGTCTGAACTATTAGCAGCCTGACTTGTTCATTGAGTCGTCCAATCTCAGATTCAGACCGATCAATCGTTCGCCTGGTCAAGAGAAGCTGTCGTTCGAGATCTGAGCGCAAGTTACCGGCTGCCCTCAATTCGCCAACCAATGACAACAGGCGTGATTTGAGATCGTTATTTGTCTGAACCAGCTCAGACCGCTCGTCTGCTAATCGGGTCGCGGCCGATCGCTCATCGAGGAGTTCTCGGTTGAGGCGTGACAAACGCTCGTTATCGGCCTCTAGACGATCTAGACGCGCCATTGACGAGTGTAGTTCTGTGTACACGTCCATAAGGGTACGAGACTCATGCAGCACCTTCAGTGTGGCCGCCGCGGTTGGATTCAAGCGCGTCAGGTACCGTTCTGAGATTCCGTCTGACTCAAGTTGCTGCATTTCAGCACGCAGTCGTTGCAGCTCGTTATCAGCCTCACGGCGATCACGAGCGCGACCTTCTGTCTCTTCTTGGAGCCGAGATGATAATTCTCTATTTTCACTAGAGAACCGAGCCAGCTGGTTTTCGATGTCACTTAAATGCGTCTTCAGCTCGTCGTTTTCTTCGACGATGGACTGTAATTTCTGTTCTTTTTGCTGGCTGCTCGACTTCAACGAATTAAATAATTATATGATTGTTGGAAATATTTAAAACAAAAATATTTAAGTGTCATTATAATTAAAATTTAGAATTTGATTTCAATTCTTAATATTTTTTTTAAATTATTTAAATTTCGGTCAGCGAATTAAATATTACTAACTCCCATTTTTTAAGAATTTCTTCAGTTTTTCCACATTTCGATCCTAGATTTTTCCGTTTTCATCTCGCAATCTGTATCTCCTGTCATGTATTTTCTCAATCACTGCATATGGTCCTTCGTATTTGTCTTTTTCCTTTACTCCGGTTTCGACCTTGACAAGCACACTATATCCGATCTCGAACTGTCTCCTGACTGATATCGCTTCTGTATCGGTGTTATGATTCGCCTTTATTTCTCGACTATGCCATCTTTCTCTGTATATTTTTTAACCACCGTATTAACTTCCACTACCAAGATAACTTCCGCTGGGCTCTTTCATATTGTCTTCTGGAATGTTGTGTTCATTGTAAAATCTATTTCTGGTAGCAGGACTTCCCAATCAGTCATTATGTTTTTTTATCAGAGTGACGCATTAAAATATTCTCTGATGGTCCGGAATTGTCTATTTGCTGTCTCCTGCAACTGCATCTCTGTAGCTCCGGGATCTGTTTTGCATCATAATGTCTCTTACTGCATTCACGTGTTCTGTCACACTTGACATCATGTAGTGCCCTTATCTTTTCTTTTATCTCCTCTATTCCTTTCACTTTGTTAAGCCACACTTACTTTTTTATGCCAACATCGTCACAACAATGTAACAATAATGCTTCCGTGGGGCATCTTTTGACAAGTCATGCTTCAGGATCATGACTGTAAGCTTTTCTACTTTCTCAAAGAATACTTCCTGTATATCTTCCTTCATCTTGTACCGATATGCCTCTGTTTTCAAACAGTGAGGAAGTTCAAGAGAATGCCTTTCATAATCAGTCTTATAGCCTACAATTGTCTTATCTACCGCTTTGTATCAATCTATCAGATCTCTATCCAATAAACAGAGGACAATGGTCTCCTGTTTGACCTTCGCTATTCCTGCAAAATTAAAGAATGTTTCACATTCTTCAATAAATGTCTTTAAATTGTCGCCTTTCCTGTACTTTTCAGGTAAAAGTTGACCCGTGAAGATATCAATTGCAGCGTTAGTCGCTATGTGAGAAGTATTTGTAACATCAACTTAATCTACTACTACTTAACTAACTATAAGGAGTTAGTTAATTCTCTTTCCGCTGATAAAATTTCAATAAATTAACAATTAAATATTTTACGTTTGTTAGCAATATTTTAAATTAAATTTTGAAATCAAGTTTCGTATTATAATTGAAACAAAATTATATTTTAATAATTCATCAAAATTTATTGCGATTAATTCCGACAAATCAACAGTCATCTTCAGGCGAAACTAAAGCGATACTGATAAATTGACATTTATATATTGAAGATTGTTAAAATTTCGTAAGCACTAAAACCTCAGAATATATTCAATAAAGTAGAAGATGGTGTTTGCACTTTGAGTATTGGATCAAGTATTAATCATCAGTGCTTCCCACATCATCCTCTCCCAGTAATTATCAAATTGAGAACACAAAATTACTTAAATCTACTATATTATCTAAACATTTCTATGATGAACAATGTAACCCTCACCCTTTTTTGGATAGTATTCATTGATTCGTTTAAGTGACAGCACACCCATTACATTTAAACCAATAAACTAAATTGAAACGTAAATCGATTGGAGTGCGGATTTACTACTAAACATACTTCTTATTTTACGTGACTTAAAAAGAATTTTTAATTTTAATATATTATCTCTCAAATTTTTCTAATCGAATTTTTTTGAGAAGAAATATTAATTGATTTAAAGTTCAAAGGATTTTACATTTTGGATTAAATGTTTTTTTAATTTAAAAAAAACAATAATATTTTTCAATTAATAAATTAAAATCAAATCAAATATTATTTTAAATCTGCGTTTTTTAGCAACTCTCAATAAATTTGCCAGAGAGCGTTTTTAGAGTTTTTTTTAATTGATGACATATTGATTGAATATTCATTAGTGGCAAAGTATCTTTCTTTTATAAGGAACAGTTTTTCTGAAAATTAAGGTTAACTTTTCAAAATTAATAAACGATATAGTAAATTTTAATGGGCTTTTTAAAATAAAAATTGATCATATTAACCGGTAATCTTAATATTTGAAATATTATCAATAAAATCTGTTTAATAACAAATAATTTTTTTCAAAGAATCTGTCGATTTTTGATAATTTAAAAGTACCTCATAAAATCGTGATAAACGTGATTTACAATCGATTTCTCTTTCATAAAATTTCTGTTGCTTCTCCATTTCAAACTTTAAAGTTTCGATTCTTAGAACGTGATGATCAATCGTTTCTTGAAATATCGCATTTTGTTTCTTTACATCTTCTTTTTCTAACAATGCTTTTTCCAACTATAGTTATAACAAAATAAATTGACGCCATATTCAACATTTATTCTCTCGCATTTCTCCAACTTAGAATATAATAAAAATTATTTCCTTTAGATATTATTCTCCTTCCTTGAATCACAAATTTACGGATAAAATATAGCATTAAATAACATTTCATTATCCTACACATTACATTATAGTTTCTGATGATAGAAAATAAATTGCCAAAGCATGTTTAATAATCAATTTCTCCAAAAAGCTTTAACAAAATCATTTTTCGAAAATATCAAATTAGCGTTCACAAGACTCAATAATATATATATATATACAGTACTTGGCCATATTATTAGACCCACTAAGAAAAATCGTTATTTTTACATTTAAATGCACCTTAGCTAATGAAATCTAAGAAGTTGTTATTTGTATTATTGC
>MQRK01217709.1:15457-31137 GCA_001938485.1 Girardia tigrina
CCTGGCTTTCTGGCGAATAATCTGTGTCGGAGTAACCTTTGGGGCTTCTTTCCTCTTTCGAAACACTATGTTATTAGTCTTGAGCATCTTATGCACGTAAGACTTTGAAACATTCATTTCTTTACCTAACTTTCTCACACTTTGTCCAACAGTCAAAGTTGCACGCTGCAGAAATCTCTTCCTTTCGTCTGACGTCATTTTAACAGGTTTCCTTCCACTTCCTACTTTTCTTTCAATGCTACCGGTTTTCTCATAGCGTTGTATTATTGCATATATACCTCTTCTGGAAAAATGAATGCCAGTAAACTTTGTCACAGTCTCACTTTTACTGTTTGTTTTGAAAAAATTGATTATATCTTCATGTCGTTTTGAAATCATTATAATTGTCTCTAAAATAAAACATATTAAACCAAAAATTTTAAATACCTGCTTTACTATTTCTAACCTATTAAAACAAATATTTAAATTCCAAATTTACGAAATTAAATAATATTACATTAAAAAGTTATGACGGTTTTAAAACTTGTGCACTTTTTTATTGGACACACCTTATTATCAACATATAAGATTATTTTAAGTATTAAAAATATATTGGGGTATTGGTGCACCCCGGGTAAGTGTTAACAATTGTTCAATATGCCTAAGGCTTCTAAGGTGAAACCAGTCGCTAAATTGCTCACTTGTCAACAAATTAAACATTACGTTTATTAAATACTTGATTAAAAATAAAAATATTACTTTCATACACTTTATTGTGGCGCCCAAATGATGCGTACATAAAAAATGACATTCAGTTTTAAACTCATAAATCAAAAATTAAAATTGACTCAAAGAAAATAAAAATGATATTCTTCTCTTCCTTTCTGAGACCGATTTCTTCGATTAGGAATTGCAGCGTCGTTGTTCCACTCTAATCACACTGATCGAACGAGAAATCTGTGATTTGGAAGAAAAGAGTCGCAAAACGAAAGGTGGCGCCCATTTGTCCGATTCGGCCGGCCAAGCCGTATCGAAAACCAGTGGCAGTCACACGTCCAAACATAAAGCATCCGAAGAGGATTCTGTGGTTCCAAACAAAAAGAAGAAAACGCTTTCTTAAGGAAAAATGTCACTGGAAAACTATTTGAAAGCATTTAATTAATTAGTTGTAACTTTGTAAAATAAATTTGTGTTTTTGGTTAATTTGACTTTGTTTTATTCATTCAATTTTGTCTTAATAATTTGTATTTGATGGAACATTTGATGGTTGTGCCGGTAGAAATAATAAATTTTCTTGTACGTTTTCGTGCTTTATTTTTTGATTTTGTGACAAAAATAATTTCTGAAAAAAAACTGAAGAAAAATCGTCGTTGTCGATTGATATTATTCAAGAAAATCGAGGAGAAGTTATCGGTTTCGTACTTCGAATCAATCAGACGTACTAAACCGAATAAAAAATATGATTAAAACATAAATCAGTAATGATATATTGGTGTGACATTTCTTAACCCTTTGACTACCGAACTATTTTTTTTACTCATATTAAATAAAAACATTAAAAAATAATGTAAAACTAACTGATAATTAGGGCCCACGATTTACCAAGACCCGCGGAATTTATGGTTTTTAAAGAAAAAAACGCTACACCGCGGAATTAGTCTACCAGCGCTGAAAAAAATTAATTTATTGAAGAAATGCATTAATATTTTTGTTCAGTGCTGGTGGGCTAATTCCGCGACAGTAATTGGTGCGTATCGTTCTTTCTCAAATTATGAATTGTTTTTGTCACCCTTGCGATATTCTCTATGACAAGAAAATATGCGACCTCACGGTGTAGTTTTTTTTAACAAAAGATAAAATGTTTTGATATACTTTGAATATTTATTATGATTGGCTGATGAATAGAAATAAGAATAAAAAAAGACTATAAAGTTATTGTACTTTTATTATTATTTGTTTGTATAAGTTTACAGGGCGACACAGTAAATGCCGCGGAATCTATCATTTTTGCCGTGTTAAATAGTGGGCCAGACTGATATTAATTACTGACAAGTTTTCAGGTAGTGTGTGTAGATAGCGCGCAAGAATACATCTACTTTATACAACTGACAAGGGAACTTCCCGATTTCGATGAAATTTGGTACATATATAGAACTCACCTCGCTGAATAAGATACACTTTGAACCACCTGTTCTTAAAGCCTAGAACTCGAGATATTCGACTTTTTTAGGTTTCAAAAATTTTTTTGAATATTATGTCAAAAGATAAAAAAAATAAAAGCGTGAATTTATTATTTTTTCATCAAAGTCATCACAAAAATGATAATCAATGTAAAAATGATTAAAACAAAGTGTTGATTTGCCCCAGGAACAAATAAGAAAACTTATCTCTCCGAATGACAACTGCGAACATGTTAGAGGCATATTATTGAAACAAAAATCTGTAAGATTTACAAACTGTTCATAGTCATTAATGTAACCACAACAAAACCAAGCATATTTCCAAGTATTGACATATCTTGGAGATGAAAATTGATTATAAGAGAGTGAATTTACATTGAAGCGTTACATTAATCGAATGAAGTAACACAAAATCTGAAAATTTACGATAATAGTTTTTGTATACACGAAAAAATATCTATCTAAAGGTTGACACATCCCTATAGTTTTAAGTGGTATCATCGCGATTTTTAAATTCTTATTCTGTTCTTCAGAAGCCATCAATATTACATCAATACCCGATGATGATGCAAGTAGATAGATGTTATTTGACCTAAAAACCTTTTTCGCAACTTGTGGACCGAACTTTCCTCCAGATTCTTGAAGAACGAGCAACATTGGATATAGAAGACTACCACTCGCAGATATAATAGGTTGGATCGTATATGAATGAGTTGTAACGTTTACTTGCTGAACAGCCACTTCAACAGTTTTTGATCCACAGGGTGCGAGAGTTCTTCCACTGTGCATTTCATAATTGAAACAAGATTGTTGTAGACTTCTGTAAGTGCCATTTCGGCGATCATTTTCTTTGTTTCTCCAACAAAGACAGTGGCTGCTACAACATAATTTTCCATTAACTGCGACATTTTCAATGATATCATGTTGTTTATTTTTCTCGATACAATCCGATTATGCTTTTTTAATTTGTGGAGCCAATGTGATTTCGCTTTAAAATTAAGTAATGATACTTTTCATGCTTTATCCAATGCCCATCTTCTTAAGTCGTTGTCATGAATTATCATGTGCTTGGCAGTCGAACCTTTATAAAGATCGCAAGTATGCTCCCAAACTTGCTTAAGCTTTAGAGAACTTCGTGAACCTCCTTTGTTGACAATATTTGCAAAACGATAAAGTTGTCGCCTGTTCTTGATGAAACGAAATCTGCGTTTCACAGTGTCAACATTTAATAGTTTCTTCTTTCCTGATTGCCAATATTCGACTGCAGCCAGCATATGATCAAAACTTATTTCATCTGGAGAACTGTTGAAATTTTCATCATCTTCGACGGAAGAACAATCGTAATCATCGCTGTACGAAATATCGCTTTCATCAAATTTATCATCTTCAAATTCTGATGCATCTTGCATTATTAAATTTGATTCGGTGGTAAAGATGATTTCTTCTCCAGTCAAGGAATCGTCAAGAAGTTGCTTGATATGGACAAGTAACTCCATCGGTGTTGTCCCATTCTTCAATCGGTCCACAATATTCGCAATTAATTCCTCGGTCATCTTATGGGATAGTTCTTTAAATCCAAAATAATTATTTTTTACTTACCTTATGTTATTTATCACAAAAAGGTATGTTGTTTTTCTTAAAAATCAACAAATTGAACACAAATTTAAATAAAATTTATTAACTACTTTAATGAAAACTAGTACATGAAATTTAGAAAACAAAACGTATTGATAACGACAGAACATCTTTGGTGCCTAAGTAATTAAATATGTTTAATAAACATTGATTACCATTGAAATTTGCTTACATACAAACAACACAGCAATATAAAAAAATGCCGCGACAGCTTCGCAACGCGAAGCATTTTGGTTACATTGATGACTATGAACAGTTTGTAAATCCTACAGATTTTTGTTTCAATAATATGCTTCTAACATGTTCGCAGTTGTCATTCGGAGAGATATGTTTTCTTATTTGTTCCTGGGGCAAATCACCACTTTGTTTTAATCATTTTTACATTGATTATCATTTTTGTGATGTGTCGTGCTCCCCTTCAAAACAACATTTTCGTTTTCTTAGAGTTCAACGGCAACTCTAACACTTATTGTTTCTTTATATGGACGTTGAACCCCACCTTAGGAACAGACGCGCCTCCTTCGCTCACATCAACACGTTGTGTGCTCGTCGGAGCACCTTCGGGTTCATGACCAGTAACGAGGATGTCTCGACTGATAGCTCAGCTTCTAAAGGGGAGGATTATAACTTTGTTGACTCAATTCCTCAAATTCGATTTTATTATTTTACGCCAGACAAAGATATCTCAACGAGACAAATGACGATCAGCCCACGTGCCCCTATGCATTCTATGGTCTGCCTGCACCGTCTCCCTAAGATCTTGTCCGAATAGTAACTTCATCTTTATTTACAACTATGTTCCACTCATGAAACTTCGTATCACAATTATATTTAACGAGCTAATTATGCATACATTATATTATTATATTAAATTCGATTGCATTTTATTATCTTGGTTATATTCGTTTATGACGGAGAACTAATTTTCATCGTTTGATTTATGTTTAGGGCAAACTGATATTTTAGATACGTCAACCCACACGCTGAGTAATAGAAGAGTATAATCTTTGCGTGAAATTTAAAACTTGACTTCAATTTTATAATAATGATCGACTTTTGAGGCAACAGCTTCGACCCGAATTTTCGACTTGATTTTTATCACATACCATATTAGCTTACATTTTGATCGTATTATTTTAAGCATTATCTCGAGGTCAACTTTCAACTTTCACTTCACTCTTTTATCTCAATTCAATCATCATCAATTGTTGCCCTAACGAGGACTATGTCTCATTCTCTCGTAACACCTGGACATCATGCCGTTCATATTTCAGCTCAAATCTTTATCAACACAATTTCTCGTTTTAGATAATTTCTTTTGATTGCGTTTAACTATACATAGGAACAACTTTAAGATCATAAGTTGCAAAATTGTACTCGCAAAAATTATAAAACAATTAATGAAAACTGATAATTGTAGAACATATTTACAATCGAAAGTGACGCATAAAATTCGAAATTACAAAATCATCAATTAATTCAAAGCGTCGTTATAATGAAAAGATCTCAAAACTATATTAATTAAATTAAATCAACTACGAATTAAAGCAATTATAAATTAACTCCAACTCAAACTACAGACCAAGACAAATTGAAATTGAAATTATTTAAAAATAATAATAAAATAAAATTAGAATATTTAAAATAAACAATTACTAAAACTTAGGATGTAATAATAATATAATATGAATTTGACACATCATTTTTTAAGCTAGAACTCTTTCAATCTTAAATTAATTGTATTATCTACAAATTTATTACTTTGAAATCATTTGTAATTATTTATGATGGCTCATGATTCACTTACACGTCCGAATCCAAGGACCCACTCACTTGATCCCTTGGATGAAGAGGTGAACCGACATCACGATTCCGATTCTCCTTTCATATATCATTTATTTCTCAAAACATTTGAAAATTAAATTTAAAGATTATTAAAATTAAAGATTAATGAAAATCGAATATTTACAAAATTAAGTTCGATGAAGAAACTATACGAGAGGAATGGTTTTACAAACTATTTACAATGAAGATACTCGAACTACGTCTCGAGACCCGTTCCGACACCCGACTCATAACTGTGCCGAAGAGTGGGCTTCAGGACATACAACTGCGGTTCGCCACAGTGTTTTCTGGTAAACGGCTGGAATGGCCCAATTAATTTCAACAGCGAAGTATCATGACAAAACTCAATCCCCCCCGGAACGAATAGGGTTGAGGTGGCGCATTCCTTTCATATTGGAAACAAACATTTAGATTTCATATATAATTATAAATCAGGAAATAACAAATTTCGACAAATAAAATATATTAATTATTAACAATCAAATAACGCATCGAAATATTATATATTAAATTATTAACCAAATATTGAAAAGGTAAAGATTATTAATAACGTGAGTACTGATACAGAAGGTAGAATCGAGGGTAATACCTTTACGATATTTACTTTTCCAAACCGATCGGATCCTCGCTCGTGTAAAATATCGGATTATAACTTTAAATTTGTCGAAAATTGGTGCAATCTGTAGTGCGATTAATATTTGCAATTGTAGTTGTACAATGTGGTGTGATAAGTCGTCGCGAAATATCATTACTGTTCTCGTGCTGTATGCTGTGTGTGAAGTGTACGAACCGGTTCGGGTATTTATACTCCGTCAGACACAAATGTCATCTGAGAGTTCGGCATCCTGCGTGCGCAACAGGAAGGAGAAAGCTAGGAACGATTTGTTTATTTTGACTTGCATTTGTCCTATTCACGATATCCTGCGTCAGGGTAACTTCATAATGATTCGTTTTTAAAGGTTTACTTTATTGTAGCTCGCCTGTCGGGGTTATGCGCTCGCGGTCATCCGGCCTGTTTGTCGCGCAATTACAGGATGTCGTCATCGAACTATTTATTCTTCGATATCCGCTCTCCATCTGTCTGGTAAACAATTCTCCGCTCGCTGGGTTGGATTATTTTGGTAATGTTTTTAATTAATCTAATCAAGTTAATTAATTTTCTATTTCTCACAGAAGGTTTCGAGGAATTTCTAAAGGTCGCAAGGGATTTTCGGGTGAATTCAAGACTAGGGCCGGCCTACTCTGAGTGGGCTACAACTGTTTCAATTTTCCGGCTCTTATCGCTTTCTGGTGGGTTTTTATGACCTTTTGGAAATTTTTATTTTAATTAATTCATTTTTCAGCTCACGATTAACCAGAAAATTTCCTTGACGAACCAAAGGGGACAATGGCCCCCAAATTTCTGTCGCTGCCTTACATGCTTTGGGGCCTACTTACCACTGCTGGTTTATAGTCGAGCTAGACTATATCCAACTTTATCTTCTCCAAAAGGCTCCTGGTGTGTGGGGTGGCGGCGTTATTGGGGAGTTCAGGATCTCGAACGTAACAGATGACTTTGATGAATAAATAATAAATTCACCCTTTGTTTTTTTTATCTTTTGACATAAAATTAAGAAAAATTGAAACTTAAAAAAGTCGAATATCTTGAATTCTAGGCTTTAAGAGCAGGTGGTTCAAAGTGTATCTTATTCAGCGCGGCGAGTTCTATATATGTACCAAATTTCATCGAAATCTGGATGTACGGGTTCGGGAGGTTCCCTTGTGAGATGCAAAAAACCAATTTCGCATACTAATTTATCGATCTGGAATTTTTTGAAATTGCTTGGGACGAATTGTCCCAATGGAAGTCAAAGGGTTAAATGCTTTAATTTTTAGTAATTTGTTGATTTTTAAATTTTTAATTTTAAAATTGTCACAGAGAAAGAAACAAACTGCCAAAAAAATTCATTTTGTATTTTAAAATGATAAAAATAATTTTTTTTAAATTATAATGAAAAAAAAGCAGAGTAATAGTTGCTACATAGAGAGACATTAGGTTTCCAAAATGTGATACGTATCTCCAACGCTATGCAGATTCGCTCTAAAAAGAATATGAGGATAATTTTAAATTGTATGAATGCTGTGTGTTGATTTGAGTATGTTGAACTTAGAATGGTGATTCTCCCACCCAGATGGGAATTGGTATTTTTTGTATTTACTGTGATTGATTTTTCGAACATAATTAAAATTATAATAACAAAATGATAATAATTTGATAAGTTTAAATTTTTTAAATTAACAATAAAAATCAAGTTTAATATTTGTTGAGATCGAGAAATTTCCCAATCAACATCAGGCCAATTTATTAAGGGGGCATTGTGGCTGATGAAAAATTTCTCGCGATCTGAAATAAAATAAAATGATTATAAAATAAATATAATATTAATTAATTAAAACTAACCTCAATTAATTTAGGACTTTGATCTGAAATAAAAATATAATTATTAAGATTAATTGATTGAAAAAACTTAATTCATTGATCTGACCTTTGGAATCTGAAATTACAAAAACAATGATTATTTATTTAGTTATAAAAAAAACTTACATGATCGATCGGTACTTTGATCTTTGTCGATCTGAAATGAAAAATATGATCATTTTATTTTGATTGTAAAACTTACTTGATTGATTTGGACTTTGTTGTCGATGGAAAACAGCACGGGCTCATAGTGCCCGCCGGGATTGTTGACACAAACCCAGTAATCTTGAGATTTATGTGAAAATTTTGGAAAATCGAATTACTATAAATGCGTTTGAATTTGAATATGTTTGAACCCATCGCTTGTTTCGGTTGTGGTTAACCAAGTAGACCCTTTTCATGTCTGACATCACAATTCGTTTCCAAAAGCGGTCATCTCGTGGATTATGTTGCAGTTGTCGGCAAATTTGGACTCTTTTATCGGCTTGTACTTTGGTGAGTTCGTGTGGATCTTGACGCAGTTTCTTGTGAACAAAGTCGAGCTGCTTCAAATGTCAATGTATGGTTGACTTACAAACTCCAAGCTTAAATGCCAAATCACGAGTGGTTGACGAAAGCTTCATGTCCAACTTTGCTTGCAAGTAATCGTTATCTAATTATGTTGGTCGTCCAGAACGAGGACTGTCATTCAAGTCAAGGTTACATTTATTGAAACACTTGAACCAATCAATTGCCGTAATTTTTCCGACCGTTTGTGTATCTTCAACTTTGCAAATTGCCTTGACAGCATCTCATGATGCCAAGCCTTTCTTCCAATAGTGACGCAGCAACACACGGATATCAAGCTTTGTAATCTCGTAGTTCATATAATGCTATAAATAAATCGAATTATATTAATATTAAATAAATAATGTCAAAAAGAATTTGGAAAAAAATTGTATTTTCATTATTGACCGGGAACTTTTAGGATAATCTAATAGTGTCTGACGTGATTGTTAACGATCTGGCAGTGAATAAGAAAAAGATCTTGAAAGAGAATTGAAGACAGCCGATCAGTTGGTTGTTAACGGCGGGTGCTCATAGTGCCTGCCGAGTATATTGATGATCTGGTAATCAAAAGAAATTGTTCTCTATAGAATGACTTAAATATCACCGTCGATGAGAAAGTCTAATAATCAAACCTCCATCCACCTCAACCTGTTGTCATTGTTGAATATTGATGTTGAATAATTGATGAACATTTATGTTTTTAAGTTTATTTATTTTCTTTTATAATATTTATAGAATATTCAATGGAAATTTAAGAAATTAAAAGAATATAAAGCAACATGACAACAATAGAGATTTGTTCCTCCAGGCAGGAGATAGATGAATATTTATAAAAAGTAGTTTACGAGAATCCCGGAAGGTATTTACTTTTGTTCACTGCTAAATCATTTTGCCAGATGAACCTAATCGGGTACGATACTAACCATTTATCTATGTTAGAAGAGGGAAAGTAAATGATGTTCGTATCAAAATAAGTTGTTGGGTTAATAATGAAAAAATGTTGAAACCCTGAAAGCTGAAAGTAATAAAAAAATTTGAGATTGGGTTGTGGCTGACCCTTAATAGCCACTGGGGGCTCTGAGTCTTTAAAAATGTTTAAACTCAAATGGGTCGTGACAAATAATAAAAATAATAAAAACCCAACATAAAAAAAGAAAATCTTTTAAATATATATAAATAAAAGTAATAATATTTTAAGTTAAATTCGTTTTTCACAATTTGAGAACATTTTTATTATTTTGAGTTTTTATAAAAAATGATTAAAATTATTAATTTTAATAAACATTTTAAAAATTAAATATTTTAGAAAAGATTTAGAAAAATTGTTGGAATAATCATTATCAAAAATAGAAATAAAAAACAATTAGATCGATGGCAAATGATGAACGATCTTCCGACAGTTGTGATGACTCTAAATTTGATAATAATAAATATTCAAATGATTATTGTTTAAATGTTCTTAACAGTATGAGAGAAAACGCAAACATTTATGAATAATATTATATTTGTCAACAGTTTTATTGATTTGATACATAAGACACCCTATACATATGTTTATATTTATTTATATTTTAAAAAAATGAAACTTTCCAGAAATAATATTGTATTAATAATTTATACATACATGCAATTCAGCATAGGGGTTGTTTGGACACTAAAAATATTGCTCGGTATGATACAAATTGTTTGTGGAAACAATCTAGGAAAGCAGTGAGTTAAAACGTTATTATAGTCTGTTTGAACATTAAAACCAAAGAAGTGATATTGACATTATTTTGTAGAACGGGGAAGCAGCTAGTGTCAATTAAGAAACTGTCTAAAATGGGGACCTGTTACATTGGTAACCTGTGCTAAGTCAGTCAAACATACATCCATGTGGTGTCCTTGGGAAACAAGAGTCCTCTTCTCTAGACTAAAGTGTCCGAAGCTTACCTTGTGCTTAGCAGCATAGAATATAGGGCAAATGCTCGCAATCCGTAAAAGGCATGCTACTTAGAGCGGGATTATTGAAACGCTTAATAGCGGGGCCCGTAATCAGTTGAGGGTAGACGAGTTTGCTCAAACGATGATACAACCGACTCAACTCTTGATAAGTTCTACGAGCTATTATCCTGGGTAAGTGCTGCATGAGTAATCGTGTGCTGCCAGTGTGGAGAGGAGGCCTACAGTCTAAAATAGAAAAATCAGCTCGTAGACGGTCGTTTAGAATGGATAATTAATTTCATAAAAATCCTATAATTCTTTTAAAATTTATTAACGATCTCTCTGTCGCAGCCCAAGAAATTTGATAACGTTATGGTATATAATCGAGAAAATGAAGTAATTGGTGAAGTGTTCTATTTCATAAATCATTTTTCTTTATTACTGTCAAGAAACAACATTATTATTGTTATATGGGAAGTGAAATAAAAATCGTAATCACTATAAGTTTCCAAGAACGATTTGGAATAAAATTTAATGAAAGAGAAAGTGTTGATGATCTATGAAAATTTGTCATTTTTAATCCTAAACATATCGAAGCGTGAATTATAATCGAGTTTCTAGTGTATATGTTTTACATTCATTCTACATTAAAGTTTGTTTTATTTCAATTTCAATTTTAGCTTCTTATTAAGCCAAAAGCGTTTTAATTCTCTCACGTTGCTATATTGCCACAATGAAAGGACAAACAAATTGGATCTTCTTCTAATAGTAATAGACTTTGTGTCTGGCAACTCTCGCAGAAAAGACATTTTTGGAGCATATTATTAATTGTGTAGTTTAAATAAAATTTAAGTAGTTTAATGGTTTCAAAAAAAAACTCAATGTTTTAATAATCATTATTGTAAATTGTTAATTCAAATATATTTTTCTTAGTTGGATATTCTCTTTCACAACATGTTGTAATAAAATTTATTTTATGTGAAAACATTTATTAAAGATTTAAAAATTTTTTAAAAAATCAATTTAAAAAAAATAAAAATAAAGAAAAAATATATTTATAAAGAGAAAGCAGTTGAACATATTTTCGTGTCCAGTTTATCGCTGGAAATGTCACCTCCGACAAATAGATCTGATAGAGACGGTGTGACAGTCGCGTCTGCAGCACCAGGCTTCATTAAACTGCACAGGAACTTCATGCAATCATTTTGATTTGAGAATCCTAACACATTCGACAAATACGACAATTCGATATTCGGACGATACGCTTTGATAATGCATTTTAATGCCGCTTTGCGTTCTCTTTCTAGAAACCAATTGATAACTTTACTACACAACTTTGGAACACAATTCGAGCAAGATAGTCTAAAGAATTTATAGAAATTATTGGTCGACCAAGCTGCTCGCAATTCTAACGCAAATGAAAGACACGGATTTTGCTTGTGATGTGGTTGTAGAGATGCGATGGTTGTTCCAATGCTCAGAAAATCTTTCGTGAACATATAGTAAATCAGTCGATAAGCTGTGAATTCCAAATAGTCTGGACAAGCGAGTCCTTCTTCATACAACAACTTTATTTGACTTTGACACTGATTAAATTCTTCATGATCATTCGCTTCCAGGGCGACAGTAGCGTGAACTTTATACACGTTCAGTGTGAACTCATCTCGGATGCACTGAACTGTTAAATCTTGTCTGATACTCTTGAACTGTTCACAAATGTGCCGATAATCAATATGATCTTCATACCACAATTTCTTGACATGATCCAATGATTTTTTCAACACTTCGATGGGGCGAACTTCTGACGGTTCGGGAGCCCTTGTCAATCTCAGATATTTTTTCTCTAAATCCTGACATGTTCCGATAATTTTCTTATTACTCCAAGTTTCCCTGTCCAATTCTTCGATATTTTTTGATTTTTCGGTTACTCCAAAATTATTTTCAACCGAAACCGAAATATTATTTAATACATGATCTTGAAATCTACAAGATCGGTTTGCTAATTTCTCATTGTTGAGTGTTTCGTTCCCAAAATATGCATTATTGAAGTTAGAGTCATTTGGAATTGTACTTTTAAATCGCGATTTGCGTATTTTCTGAACAACTAGTCTTTTATTTTTATTTTTCTTGTTATTGTCGCTATAGGTTATTGACGATGACGCTTGATGTTTACCAGTTCTTTCCGAGCTATCATTATCTGAAAAATGGTCTGACTTGTCATCGGACACAGGGGAGTATTTCCTGTATTTTTTATGAGATAAACCAATTTCATTGTGTGAATCATGAGAAGAACTTCCATCACTGCGTAAAGAATCATAAGAATTAGATCTAACACGTTTACGATTTCTCCTATGACGAGATCGTCGTCGTTGAGAACTGTTTGATCGACTTGAGCTTCTTGAAGAGGAGCGATTGTTAAATGTATTACGACCACCCCTAGAAAGCCTACTTGCTGATTTAGTAGAGGAAGATTCCTCTGATGTGTTTGAAGATCGGCTTAGGTTAGGAGAAAATACTTTTACTTTTTGCAAACAATAGGTTTTTTTAGTGTTTTGAGTCTTATTAACTAAAGCTGAAGGTGACTGTAATATTTTGGGAATTGGTTCTTTACTCCAATCGATTTTATTTACCTCATCTTTAGTGTAAACTAATTCCAATTTCTCTTTTAATAACTTCTGCATTTCATCTTTATCTTTTTCATTCACGCTTTGAAATGAACGTTGTACGTAACTTTTCAATGATTCTGGCCAAACATTTGTTTTCATTGTCTTGGGTTTTTCTTTATTTGCAGTAAGTGCAGTTACTTTATTATTGCTTTTATTGTCGATCTTCGCCAGACTGGATTGGCTCTTGAATCGAGACTGTCTTATTCCGGGCTTCGGTTTGGGGACACTGGCAATGGCTGCTACAGTAGCTGATGCGTTCGGGGTTAATGTTCCAGAAGTTTGTTGAACATCTTGTTTACACTGATTGCCATATGACATTTGTTGTGGCCCGTAATTTTGCATTTGGATATTATACGAGGGTGGTGGAATGCTAAAATTAATGGGCAGAGGATAATATATTTGCTGATATGATTGTTGAATAGGTTTAGTTACCACAACTCCATTAGCTGTGGCCGTTGTCACTGATGCTACTTGTTGTTGTTGATGATACTGATGTTGGTAATTGCACTCATTGTCGGATTTATTTATTGTCACACCGACAGTAGATAATCCATTTGTGCCGTCAGTGGCCGGTGGCACGAGCGTCAAAGAGCCAGTCGAGACTGAGGAGTCCGGCAGCGGAGGTTGTGTCTGGTTTGACGGTAACGGCGGCTGAGGCGGCTGGGGTGGCTGGGACGGCTGGAAATTGCTTGCCTTGGTCGCCGCAATCGTGTTGTAATAGTTGTAGTACTGGTAGTAGTATTCGTAATATCCTGGATAATTAGTGGCATAGTAGTTATAATATTGTTGAGCGTTCGAATACGCATTGGAGTACAATTGAGGAACACTGGTTTCGACGGTGGTTGCAGTGGCGGTGCTACTGTATTGGGTTACATTATTGCATACTCTGTGTTCAGATAGATTGGTCGGGTCTTGATTCGATGAGGATAATAGTAGCGGGTGTTTTGGTACTTCTTTGTATGAATTCTGATCACTTCGTTGATGTGGGTAATAAGAACTGTAATATGCTTTACTAGTACTGTTTTGCATTTTTTTATAAGTATATAAATAATCTTTCACTACTAAAATAATAAATATATATTTGTATATATTTAAACAAATAATTTTAAAATATGTCAAAAAATAATTTATTAATTTTCAAATAAATCTTTTAACCATAGATCGAGTAAAAAGTAGTCCATATTTTTAGAAAATTATATAAAAGTTAAAATTATAATTGTAAATAGTATAATTATAAAAATTTTATTTAGTTATATTATATAATTGTTAATTTTTATTGTTTATATTTATATTTTCACTTTAACAAATCGAAAGCATAATTTATTTATTCTCTAAATTTTACCTACAACCATTTCAAAGTTAGAAATTTAATATTTATTTAATTTTAAATTTACAATTTATTTAATATTTAATTTAAAATTTATTTACAAAGATTAATGAGTTTTAATAATTCATAATAAAATCAATCAAAACTTTAAACTTTCCCTTAACACATTGTCAAATTTAATTTTAAAATGAAGTAAATGAAAATGGATATATAATTATAAACATTATATTAAATGTCTTTTCAAGTGTTTATGACGTTCATATTGTATTGAAATAATGTATAAAAATTTTTTTTCATTAAATCTTTACATAAATAAATTATTATTTTAAAAATATTTATTTACATTTCTTATTATTGCGATTAATAAAAGGATTAATTAATTTGTAAAGTTTTTAATTTCTTTAATAAAGAATTTAAAATACTTATACTAATGATATTGGCATATAATTAATTTCCTTCCTGGAATATAAAGCTAAATTAATATTCTAAATTTTGATGAGCATTTAATCCATGATAATTTAAAATTAATAATATTCTGGTATATTTTATACAGGTCTTTTTATATTATTTTAATTATAATTAATTTTCAAAGCTTGCATTAAAAAAATAATTTAAAATTTAAATACTGGTAATTTTTGTCTTAAATTATTAGATTATCTTCTTAGAATTAATTTTTTTATTAAAATTTCAATATAATTAATTATATAACATACTATCGCAAATTATTGAAATTTAAATAAATTTAAATTTACTAATAAACTAATCTCTTTTATCAATTTTTACTTACTGAAATTAAACATAATTATATAAACAATTTTGAATAAAAATTTTACATTTTAATCAAAAACATAATTTTAAATAATTCATTTAGATATGATTATTTTAAAAAACATATTTTATTATTTTAAATATACTTTTAAAATACATTGTTATATAAATAATTGGTTTAAATCCTTATATTTTTAATTACACCCTTATTTGCTTTTAAAATTGAAAATATTTGTTTTAAAAAATATCAATTTTTATATAGAAATATTACTTTTTTTCGAAACCTAAGTACAGATATATATATATATATATATATATATATATATATATATATAGAGAGAGAGAGAGAG
>MQRK01217709.1:47791-59001 GCA_001938485.1 Girardia tigrina
ATATATATATATATATATATAAACAATTGAATTTAAATCAACAAAATACGTAAATAAATAAGATTAGAATATTAAAGTAATTATATAAAAAAGATCAACAGACTCAAAATTTAATAAATAAGGAGGAAGAATATTTTAAAAGGTACTATAAAAAGAAAGAGTTTTTAAGAAGAAAGTACACAAAAATTTAATTAGAATTGA
The DNA here is from genome assembly GCA_001938485.1 of Girardia tigrina. Lineage (NCBI taxonomy): Eukaryota > Metazoa > Platyhelminthes > Tricladida > Dugesiidae > Girardia > Girardia tigrina. The sequence continues at coordinate 47,993 of MQRK01217709.1, forward strand.
TTAATTAAAGTTACAGAAAAGAAAAAACGGAAAATTAGAAGATTCAAAAACCAGATTATCTAATTACCTACCGAACAGTTTATTAGATTATTTTGTTGCCTGTAGCGCAGTGTAATAGAATATTACCTACAGCACAGTTTGATGGGTTGTTGCCTGCAGTGCAGTTTAATAGATTGTTTTACTACCTACCGAGCAATCTAATAAATTATTTGATTACCTACCAAGTCGTTAAAAGTCGACTATAAAAGCAAGGGCAATAAAAAGAAGAGGGAGAAGAAAAAATTATCGAAAGATCCGAAGTACGGAATTTAAAAAATATAAATTATATTTTCTATAATATATTTTTATTTATATTCAAAATCAATTTGTGGACAAGAACACGTCCTCTTCCCACCTTATCTAAATTGCAAAATCCTTAATAGCTTAGGTAGCTTTCTAAATATTTGTTGTTATTGTATCGTGTAAATAAAGAATTATATATTTTGAAATAATAAGCCTTGTGTTTTATTTTCTTATTTGAATTATTTCATAATTACCTATTATCCCAACAGAGACAGTGTCATAGTTGGTTAAAATTAATGAAAAATAATTAATAATGAAGCTATCACTGTCGGTAATACAATCTTGAGGATATATAATTGTATCGTACGCCAATAAAACTTAAGAGGAAAGATTTAAAATGGAAAAATTATTAAGAGTTGATGTAAAAACCATTAATTTTTCTCAACATAATATATATTGAATTCGTCGATGTTATTTATTTTACAGAAATTAGATGGCTAAGTAAAGGGAAAATGCTTAAAAGATGCTCTTAAGAAATGAAATATTTTTTATGAAATCAAAGAACTCAGATTAAGATAAATTAAATTGTCGGTATTTAAAGGTGTACTGATTGTAAAAGTTTTTTTTCAAATACAATTTTATCTTAGTTTTTTCTAGCAAAAATCAAGAATAATAAAATTTATCTAAGAAGTTTTTCATTGTGCTAAATTTGAAAAGTTTAGTCGTATTTGTCAATATATTTTTTTTAAAGTTTCGAATTTTACGAAACAAAATATTAGAGATTAAGCAATCGCTAACAAATATACGAATGTACTTTTATAGAAGAAAATTACAACTCTTTCAAATAAAATTTATTAAAAATATTTAACATTTTTACAAAAATTATTCTGCCCACCTGGTAGCCATTTTTTATATTCATCAATTTTGGATAAATTATATATCTTATTCGAATTCTTAGTATTCATATATTTTTTATTTTCAAGTTATCAGTCTAACTTTTGTCATTAGATTTTTCTCCAAAACTTTATTTATAAGAATTTTAATTGTTTTTTTTTGATTTCCATGGTGTTCAAAATTACCCACATAATCATTTACCGGTATTACCGTTTTCCATAATGCATTTACTGGTAATTACCGGTAAAATAATTTACCCGAAAATACATCTGATTTAACAGGGTATAAATACTAATAAATATTTTGGTAAAGCAACAAGAAAATTTAAAATCCTAAAATTTTATTTCAAAACAATCAGTTCTTTAGTTTCAAAAATATCATTTTACAAAACACAATGCGTCGATCATATTATCTCCAATGTGTAATCTTATTCGTAACAAATAATTCAGCTGTTGAAAACGCCATCTCTGATTCAACAGTTGTCAGACTGATGCTTTGTAAGGTATGGAATTTTTTTAGAAGATTTGGACCTAATATATTTTTTATCCACTTCACTTTGAATTACTTTATTGTATTCAGTATTGGGATATCTGGGTGATTAAATAAACGAGAAGAGTAAAAACAAAGATAATTTTTATTTTTAAAATATTTATTTATCCTAACAATTTACAAGATTTATACAATTGATGAAGTTAACCTAAATTTTCTAATTTTATATTTTAAATAGATCGAGAAGTGAAATTCACTTGCCCGATAGTATTTTAGGTATATAAAGATATATTTAATTCAAATATATATATATACAGGGTGTCCCAAAAATATGTATACACATTAAAAATTTAATTTTATTGAATTTTATTGAATTTTATTTATGTTTAAATTTCATTATATTTAATATAAATAGTTTTTTTAACATAAATAGGTTTTTTGTAGATTCAGTCCTTAAATTTTTATTCATTAAATTTTTAATGTGTATACATATTTTTGGGACACCCTGTATAAGTTATATAATTTCTTAAAATTCGTACGTTGTCTGCACTTGCAATTAGATCTTCACATTCTTTTTGTTAGTTCTGTTCTATCGTGACTGAAAATATATTGGCCCAACTGAAATAATTACTCTTTGGGAGAGTTTAATTAATTCAACACTCGATACGCTTGGCCTCTGAAAACATAAAAACAATCACTTTACTTTAAAAATAAAATTAAGGTTTTATTATCTTGTTTTATCTTTTATTTTCTGGCCTTTTCATTCTAGATTCTTACTCTTTTTATATTCTTTTCTTCAATTTCAATTCTTTTTATTTACTTTTAAATAAACTTAATTATCTTCCTATCATAAATATTTCTTTATTCGATCTTAAATATTTACCCTTTTTATCTACTTTTAATGTAATTGTTTATATATAATTTACATTTACTTAAATAAGAAAGTAAATAACTCTATTTACTCTATTAAAAAAAACAAAATTTTATAAAAATAATTTTATTGAATACTATACTCAACATAGAGTATAAATATCATAATTGTTTTTTTAATGTGTTTCTTAATGCTTTTTTCTTTTATATTCTGCAGTAGCCGTTCTTTGAATGTGATAGATTCATTCGAATGTTGAGTAATCAATTTTAATTGTTTTTTTTGATTTCTAGGGTGTTCAAAATTACCCACATAATCATTTACCGGTATTACCGTTTTCCATAATGCATTTACTGGTAATTATTCAACCCGCTTGAAGACCAACAAAAGGAAATTCAAATTTATTATAATATCAATAGAATTTAATGTATTAAATATTAAATGATCAGGAAAGACAACTCAAATTCTTTTTATAAAATATATTTAATTATTCACAAATTACAAAATATTTTCCTTTGTACAATTATATAAAAAAATAACCTACGTGTGTACTTGCAGTAATTTAGTTCAGTCCCAAAACTTCGTTTGCCAACCGGAAATCAATATGTTGAGAATAAATAAATATTATTATTTTATTGTAATAGGATTATTATTGATTATAATGATTTTAGATATTTACTTTTAAATATAATAAAATATAAATATTTCCGGTAATGCTCATCAAATGAAAAAGTAATTACGAGGGCTCCTTTTAAAATGAAACTGAATAGCTGTGGATCTTTCTCAAATCAACAAATGTTGCTCAGTAGTAATTCAATGAATTTCCAAATATTAGTTAAATTTTCCTGCCTTCCGAGATAATTTCTGAAGTATTTAGTTGATTTCCTCCAAGATAATAACAATTAATTTAGTTAATTCTAAATATTAGTTAATTTCTTTCTGCTTCCGAGATAACAATGCTGAATACTAATTTAATTTTTGTCGGAAATGTTTTCTAATTTCACCCTTTTTATACCCGTAGAAGTTTATTAGGTGGTTTGGTATACGTTAAAAATGCGTGGCAGATACGCTTAAGGTAAATCGTAATGCGTATCAAACTTAAAAAATGAATAAAATGCACAGCAAATGTATTTAATAATATACTATTTTTTATACATATAAATATTTAATTTAAACTTATAAATAATAAGCATTAAATAATAGCTTCGTACTACTTAATTAAAAATAAAAATAATTACAATTTACAATAAGTGAAAATAAGAATAAAATATAAATAGGAATAAAATAACAAATAAAATTGTTTTTTATTTACAATTTGCATAAAAGTAAAATGAACAAAATTGTTTTATAGACAAAATAAGCAATAAAAATAAATAAAAATTGTGTTTTATTACAATCTATTTTACAACCCCCAACACGGATTACTTTTGCTAACTTCTTGAATATCACTTTCAACAATTTCTTTTGTGTCAATATTTTAATTTTTTGAAACTCATTTAAAATTTGAATAATTGTATTTATAATTTGTGTATTGCTTGATATAAATAAAGAATTCGAATCAAACAGATAAAATCCATCCAAAAAGTACCTATTATTTAAAAAATGAATTACATCAGAATATATTGTTTTCCATTCCTGTACCACTTTAATAATTTCATAATGTAATTTACTTGACAATTCATTATTCAGCTCTTTTATTTTATTTAACCTACTTTCCATTGAAATATCAACACAGTTTCTCCTCTACAACGGATTTCAACAATATCTTTAACAGACCCAAGCAAATTTACTACAATCTTCAATAAATTAAAATTGTATTTCAAATAATAACAATTTTAATTTTTTAATTCGTAAATTAAATAATTACAAAACTCAAAACTGATTTCTTATCATTTAAAAAAAGTAAAATTTGATTGAAATATTACTTATCTATTAGAAAAATTGTATTATATTCGAGAACTCTATTTTGGATGTTATATTCATGCAAAACATTTTTTAACAAAACTATTTTTTGTAAAAAAATTTCAGTAATTTACCGTTACCTAAAAATTATTTTACCGGCAATACCGTTTAAAAACTATACCGGTTATTACCCGTAACGGTATTGCCGTTCAACTCCGTATTGATTACAGAAAAAAACGAGAACTACTACTTTATCACTTGTTCAATGGAAAATTTTAAATTAAATGAAAATAAACTATAAATTATTATTATTTTTTGACTTTTTATTTACTATCAAATATTTGAATTTTACTAATCAAATTTTTTTCCAATCAATTTTTCTCCAGAAAAACTTATTAAAAATTTAAATTTATTTTATTAACAAGAAAATACGATAAAAAATTTGACAGTAAAAAATAACAAAAAAAAATTTTTAACCAAAAAAACTAGAACTTCAACATTAGTCAATTCAAAATTCTAAATTGAATGAAATTTTCAAAAAAACAAAATATTATTTACTATCAAGTAATTATTTACCTGATTCAAATTTTCTACAAAAAATAGCTCACAAAAAATTTTAAATAGTTTTTTGATAAACTAACAATAAAAACACGAGAAAATTTACAACAAAAAGAAAAACAAACTAAAAACATTTAAACATTGTTTTATTAAAGTCAAAATTCAAATTGCATTTTTTTTACTCCACCAAAAAAACCAAAAACCGAAAAAACGACTAATAACAAAAATGTAATTTTTTTAATTAACCCCCAAAAAATTGTTTGAAAAATAACCGTGTTTTTTTCTCTTTTCCAAATTACAGTAAATCCGATGGACAACAATCGAAATCCGAACAATATTTCCCAGGTAAATTGAAAATTTTTGTCGTTTTTTTTTGTATTGAAAAACCCCCAAAATCGACCACCAGATCACAAAAGCCGACGAATTATTGGCGAAATTGGAACAATTGAACCCGGAAAACAATCGCAATCAATCGTCCAATGAAATCGACGAGTAAAAATCGATATATTGATTTTTTTCGAAAATCGCCATTTTTTCAGCCACAGACACCGGAAAACCGAGGAAGAAGAAGATCGTGAGTTGCTGAAGGAGTCCAAGGAATCGGACGCGTTTTTCCGGTTCGAAAAAACGCCTTGGTGTAGGAATTATCGCTCGTTTTCCGATAATCGATTGATTTTTCGGCGATTTTAGACGTCACCGGAGGCGAAATGCGTGATTATCAAGTGCGCGGATTGAACTGGATGATCCAGCTGTTCTTGTCCAACACCAACGGGATCTTGGCCGATGAAATGGGCCTGGGAAAGACGCTCCAAACGATCTCGATGATCGGTTACTTGAAGCATTACACGGATCGCGTGGGACATTTTCTCGTCATCACGCCGAAATCGACGCTCCAGAATTGGGTGAACGAGTTCCAGCGGTGGGCGCCGTCCTTGAAGACCGTCAGTCTGATCGGCGATCAAGCGACCCGGGCGGAGACGATCGCGCGACTGTCGGCCGGGTCGACCGACGATTGGCACGTGCTCGTCACGACCTACGAGATGTGCATCAAGGAGAAGTCGGCGATCAAGAAGTTCCATTACGTGTATCTGGCGATCGACGAGGCGCACCGGATCAAGAACGAGCACAGCAAGTTGTCCGAGATCGTCCGGCAATTCAACAGCGATAATCGATTGCTCATCACCGGCACTCCGCTGCAGAACAACCTGCACGAGCTGTGGGCGCTGCTCAACTTCCTCATGCCGGCCATGTTCTCGTCGGCGGACAACTTCGACGAGCTGTTCAACATCGACACGATGGCCGAGCAGAACCTGGTGCAGCGGCTCCACTCGATCCTCAAGCCGTTCCTGCTGCGCCGGATGAAGATCGATGTCGAGAAGCGCCTGCCCCCGAAGAAGGAGACCAAGATCTACATCGGGCTGAGCGCGATGCAGCGCGAGCTCTACACCAAGATCCTGATGAAGGACATCGACACGATCAACGCCAACGCGGTCAACAAGACCGAGAAGAATCGATTGCAGAACATCCTGATGCAGCTGCGCAAGTGCACCAACCACCCGTACTTGTTCGACGGGGTCGAGCCGGGCCCGCCCTACACGACCGACTACCACCTGGTGGAGAACTGCGGCAAGATGGTGCTGCTGGACAAGCTGCTGTGCCGGCTGAAGCAGGAGGGCTCGCGCGTGCTCGTGTTCACCCAGATGACGCGCATGCTCGACATCCTCGAGGACTACTGCCGCTGGCGCGGGCACGAGTACTGCCGGCTGGACGGCCAGACCGTGCACGCCGAGAGACAGGTTCGTACTGGCCGGTGTTGACTCTCATTGATTGTATCCACGCACACAAATTGCCTTCTGAAGTGACGCATTATCGATTAGGGTGATGCATCGATTCCCGACCAGTGTTCACTAGATCTATTGATTTTCTATAGTAAAGTGGCGTCTTTATGCACTCCTCGACTTGATCGCAATATACGACAATCTGTGGGAGCCGAGTCCAAGTGTGTTCTAGCGTTATCGGGATCTTCATATCCGCCACGAGAATATTGCGGTGACCCATGGCGATATTCACCCTACCGTCCTTGTGTCGGGAAGAGAGCGCATGTGGGACCCATCTTGTTGCTTTCAGACGCCGTGGCACTGTCGACTGGTTGACGTTGACGCGCTTTTCTAAGAGAACCACGAGCTCTTCGCCCTCCATTTCTTTCTGGCTGGTCCTCCAGGTCGACCATTCGCCCTTCTTGAACTCGGCGTACCGTTCTTTGATCTGTGAATATTTATATTCTTTAAGATTAATTATTTAATTAATTACTTTATTTAATAAATTAATAATAATTAATTTAATTTAATTCATTGAATAAATAAATTTTAATTAATTATTTTTTATTAATTTAATAATTAATTCATTCTTTAAGATTAATTATTTATTTAATTACTTTATTTAATAAATTAATTTATTTTAATTAATTAATTTAATTCATTGAATAAATAAATTTTAATTATTTATTTTTTTAAATTTAATTTAATAACTAATTTATTCTTTACGATTAATTATTTATTTAATTACTTTATTTAATAAATTAATAATAATTAATTTTATTATTAATTTAATTTAATAATTAATTTATTCTTTAAGATTAATTATTTATTATTTTAAATTTAATTTAAAAATTAATTTATTCCTTACGATTAATTATTTATTTAATTACTTTATTTAATAAATTAATTTATTTTAATTAATTTAATTCATTGAATAAATAAATTTTAATTAATTATTTATTTTTTATTAATTAATTTATTCTTTAAGAATAATTATTTATTTAATTACTTTATATAATAAATTAATAATAATTAATTTAATTTATTTTAATTAATTTATTAAATTCATTGAATAAATAAATTTTTAAAAAAAATGTTTCCTATTGTATTTTGTAATTTTGTACGTTTTGCAAATATTAAATCAGTTGTACCAGTCGCACAGTACTGTACATTAGCCTAGTCAACTTACGACCAAATCGCGTTGTGACCATTTCTTTCTGACTGGTCCTCCAGGTCGAATTCGCCCTCTTTGATCGTTGTAAGGCCAACAGAACATGTGCCGGAACGACTGTTACACTGCCCCCCGCACATATTCAGTAATCTTGGAAGATATTCATTCAATTATTAATTATTTCTTTATTTATTTATTCATTTTTGTAATAATTGATTTATTGATTATTCGTAATGTATCGTAAATTAACGATTATTTGCCGTATAATTAGTGAGGGGTCACCGTAAATCGCCGACAATATTTAATTATAGACATACAAAATTTACGAGAAAATACGGCGGTATTTAAATCGGCACCGCTCGATAATTTGATGCAACTCTTTCTTTATCTCATTTATTCACCAAAAAATATTTTTTTTTTCGAAATTCTATTTTTAATCATAAAAATTTTCAGTCGAATCAGAGAACAAATAACACAATATAATGATTAACGAAGCGGGACGTTTCTACGCCAGAAATTAGGATTTAAATGAAATAGGAATAAAATGAAATAATTTGAAATGAATTAGGAATTTTAGTCTGCTTAAGACACAATTAAATTAAATTTATTTATTCAATTAATTAAAATAAATTAAATTAATAAAAAATAATTAATTAAAATTTATTTATTTTAAATTTATTTATTCAATGAATTAAATTAATTAATTAAAATAAATTAATTATTATTAATTTATTAAATAAATAATTAATCTTAAAGAATATATAAATTATTAAATTAAATTGATAAAAAAATAATTAATTAATTAAAATAAATAATTAATCTTAAAGAATAAATTAATTATTAAATTAAATTAATAAAAAATAAATAATTAATTAAAATGTATTTATTCAATGAATTAAATTAATTAATTATTATTAATTTATTAAATAAAGTAATTATTTAATAAATAATTAATCTTAAAGAATATAAATTAAGAGACACAATTTGCGTAAAATAGCTGAATTGTATATTTATAGAAGTTTGTTTATGTGAATAGAATTACAATTATAGTTAAAATTTAATTTAAAATCTTAATTTATGTTTGACAGCCATTGAAAGCAGACTAAAATTCCTAATTAATAACAAATTATTTCATTTTATTCCTAATTTCTGGCGTCGAAATGTCCCGTATCCAATAATTAAATAAACTTCACAGATTACATAATATGTGGGGGGCAGTCGATTGTATAACAGTCGTTCCCTTGTACCGTATCCTTGGTAAATTTCGTCCTTCGCTCGCGACGCCTTTTTGTCGAGATCAAACATCAATAATGCACAGTGGCGGGTGTGATAAATAAACACGTGGATTCAGGGGACAATTGAAGAAGTACATCCCTTTTTATCGGAGATCGGAAACTTATGCATCGACTAATATTAATGCAAAACGTCTGTGCATCTGTCTCTAATTCACAAATTCAAAGAGGCATAAGTCCTCATTTTAAGGGGTCATTTTAATGGATCATAAGCAATTAAATACACACACACAATTTTGAATCAATAATTTTATTTTATATTATCATTATGATTTTTTTAATATTTTAAAGATTATTTAAAATTTTTAATATTATTAGAAATATTTTTTTGTCAAAAGATTTACCGATAAAATGGTTGTATTTTCGTACGGGCCCGAGCAAAAATGAACTAATATACATACAAAAATTATCGGTATTCCAGGAAAAACAATTTTAAAAAATTATTTCAAATATTTAAATAATTTATGTATCGATTGTTTACATAAACTACTGAAATCCATATACTTTCAACAACGCCATTTATCGATGTTCTTCTTCAATTCCTATATATTTAAATTGACCGGTATTAGCGTTAGCTAGAATTGATAAAATAAAATGTTGAGTTGAAATTAATTTATATCGTAAGATATAATCTGATTTGAGCTATTAATAATCATTAATTAATATCAACGGAGATTCGAATTTGATCAAAACAAAGATTCAAATCATTTTATTGTACAAAATTTACCCATATAAATTGTCTCCGTACAAACTGTTTTTTGCAAAAATGACAACTTAGAAATATTTTTTTTCATGCATTGTCTTCGGGTTTTGATCTACATTGAAAATTGGTCAAATTTGATTTGAAATATTTTTCCCGGACAGATCGTGGTAAAATTATCAATTTAATATGAAAAAAGTCTTAATTTATTATGCAAAATAGATTTCAAATGTAAAATTTTATTCATAGTTACTTAAGCCTGTTCCTTGGCGACAAGCTGAATTGAAAACTTTTGTGTTTAAAAAGCATTTTTCATATTAAATTGATATTTTTCACATTATATACATATTTTTTTCGTATTAAATACTTAATTTTCTTATTAAATATATATTTTTCATATTGAATACTAACATGAATTTCATAATTGAATTAAAAAAATTTTTATTTTAAAAAATTGCTGAGTTCGGGAATTTGGCAAACATTTTGTCTAATTCACGAATTCTGTATAACATGCAAAGGAAAACAAATCTGCATCACGTACAAAAATGGCAGAAATATTTTCTGAGAAATTAGGGAAAGAAATTGCAAAAAGAAACATTAAGTTATTTAAAATCCGAAAAAGATATAAGAAATGCAGTTTCAAGCAACACAAATGGGTTAAATATTACAACAAAAAGGAGGATTATATAATGAGACTTTTTTAAAGTAAAATGTATTGTAGTTTGCGGCAGAATCAGATTTATCTGACTTTAAAGCATCAAATGGGTGGATGGATAAGTTTAAAAAGCGAGATAAAATTAATCAAAAAAATATTTGTGGAGAATCCGGATTACCTAGTAAATCTTTTATAATTGTCCATTTCACAAACTGGCATACACACCAAAATATATAAAAATTACATTTTTACCGAACAATTCCACATATACGAGGGCGGGTCAATAAGTCCGTGACTTTTGGAATAAAACACAGATTTTTTGATAAATAAATCATTTTATTTTTCAACGTAGTCTCCCTTGAGCTCTATACACTTTGTCCA
>MQRK01217712.1:0-10652 GCA_001938485.1 Girardia tigrina
TTGTATTGCGGCCGTGAATAAGCAGTGGATAACTGGACGCTTTACATGCAAAATGGTTTATACCGATTTCAACGAAACGGGACCGGTTACCAACATTACCGTTACAACAAATAAGGGGATTACTCTAGAACTAACATGGAGCAAACCTCAATACTTGTATGACAACCCTCAAGGGTATATTGTAAATGTTACTGAAGGTAAAACAGTTTGTCGAACGATTATAATTGGAATGGTTATTTATGAATCATTTTTAGATTTAATATTTTTATTCATAATATAGATGAAGGAGAACAAAAATTATTTCTGTTCAATCGAAAGGATTAAACTCAACAAAAAAATACTAAAAGTTCAAATGCACAATTTGTCTTTGAAGTCCGATGTGAAGATTGAAATATTTCCAATAAATGGAGAAAAAGATTTTAGAAAAGAGACTATTTTGTTAAATAAAAATGGTAATGGGTTAAAAATTATCTTTCTGCTAAACTTTAGTTTAATTATGTTACAACTTCCATCTTTTAACAGGAATTATTACAACAAAAAATGGAAATAAAATACATAAAATGATGAAATAAGTTTTAATTATTATAGATTAAATAATATTTTAATAATCTTGATCAAATAATACCCGGGAATTATTGCAAAGATCGGAACATGCTGAAAAATTATTAGTTTCATTGTAAAAGTTGTTAAATACCACTAAGATCCAATTTTATAATGATTTTATATAATATTATTATTATTTAAGAGGTACATCGGTCATTTACCTTTAAACATCGTAATTATATAGCTTAAAATAGTATTTTAAATATTTCTTTTCCAAATTTATTACATTATTTGTCATGTAGTTTTCTGAATTCACAAATAAAAGTCTTTATATGTTTTTATAAATTTTCCTATTTTAAATAAATATTCTATGAATGAAACTGGTATATTTTGGGGGTAAAACGACGACTGATTCGTCTTTTTTAATCATGTAAAATATTTGGGCTGTCTAATAAGTTCCCGGAATTGTTTAAAAAAACTGACTTCTATGAAAAATTCCAAACAATTCTATATTATATTTAAACTACATAATTTCCATGATTAATTACAACTAGTTTGCAATGTTCATACAATGATAACAAATGATAAGTAGTAAACTTTTCTACTTTTTTTAATTAAAAGGAACCATTTTCTTTCATATATATTTCTCTTGATTCCTGAAAGTATATCTTTATCATTTTCCAGTTTTCAATGATACTGGATCCAGAAAATTCTTTTTCAAAAACTTTTCTTCTCATTGTATATTAAACCCTACTTTCATAAGAAGATCTTCACTATTGTCGTCATCATGGAGCATAAAAAATATTTATCAACAAGATCTCTTCTTTGGACATATGATTGTAGAATATTTCATCTTTCAGATAATAATACCTCTTTTTTATAATATATGTAAACCTGTTAAGAATTATAAAGATGCAGACACATTTGTATATAGAAACAAATAATGGTTTATGTATATATTAGTAACTGCTTCAATAAAAAATTAATAAATATAACATAAACAAAGAAGTAAAATAAAAAACACACAGTAAAAAACAAAATTTGGGATAAACATAAAACACGTATTTTCCAACCTTTTCATTAATACAACATATGATTTTGCAAGGTATTAAATTTAACCGTTTTAGTGATAAAAAGAAATGAAAAACGTAATAAATTTAAACTAAAACTGTAATGGTCACCTTTGTAAGATAAATTTAGAAAATAAGTTTCATTTCAAAATACATTTTTAGATAACATATTTCGATGGATCAACTGTCACCTTCTGATTAATAATTAATTCACCTGTATATAAATACAAAAATTATGATTATGCAATCGATTGCATGAAATCGCGCTAATGACCTAATTAACAATGCTTCATACGACACTCTCAAGCAATAACTATCAAAATACACAGAATTTTGAAAATATCAATATTAACATCACATTTACATTTTTTCTATGTTCTGCAATATTACTCGTACTCTCTTTTCGATTATGTTCTTGAATTCGTTTACAGAGATGACGGGCAGTCTCTCAATGTATGTGGCATCGCACCCATTATATTTATATCCATAACAAATATATCAGAACAAAGTGTTAAAGTTGTAAGATATTTATTACTGAACATATTTTGAATTTTGAGATCGTGAAATAATTTTTAAAGTTAATTCATTGTTAGTTGCTTTTAATAATGCATTTTTAAAGTTTTTAAATCATATAGAATAAGATAAAATTAAGCAATATTTAGGCATATTATTAATATCTACGTGGCGCGGTCCATAAGTCCTTAGTCTCGACAAGAAAGCAAAGTCCGATTAACTTTATTTTTTCAGAATCAGTACATGACATCAAAGTAAATCATTTCTCAATGTATGAGCAGTGTACATCCACTCACTTGTGCCAGCGCGCAACAAGCTCAGAGAACGCATTTTTGTAAAAATTGGGAGGCAAAGAATTGAAAATATGAAGGACTTTCTCCCTGAGGACATCAACTGAATGAAAGTGGACACCTTTCAAATGTTTCGTTAGGTGTTTATACAACGCAAAATTACTTGGGGATAGGTCAGGGCTATAGGGGGAGGGAAACCAACTGAAAGTCAAAGTTGCTCGCAAAGTGTGAATGGGTGCATTGTCTTGTAGGAGCTACAATGATATGCTGCTTCGAAGTTTTCGGGGAGCACTTTCCCAGGGGAAGCACCACTCAGAAGATTGACGCTTGCTCTCAGGCACATACAAGCTCACCAGGGTTTCATCTTGTGTAACGATGTTGTTGATGAAGCGATCACCATGAGTGCGAAGCAACTCCGAATTTGCAGTGCAACACTGCAAACGTTTGTAGCACATTTCTCCGGATAGTGAACACAGTTTGCGAACTCCAAATGATTGCAGAATATCATATGTAGAATGGTAGCTGATGGATAGACGCTGTGCAAGTTCACGGATGCTTATTTGTCTCTCTTCCGACACGATTTCATGTCCAAATCCCTTTTCCCGGTAAAATTTCACACGGTCGTCCTGATCTCTCAGCATTAAAAACGGATTGTCTGCCATGTTTAAAGTCTCTGATCCAATTATAAACTGTTGCATGTGATTGGCGCTGGTCACCGTAAGCTTCCTGCAACTGCTGCAAAATATCGCAGCTTTTAGTATTGTGCAGGAGTATAAATTTTATCACGCTGTGATATTCGACGTTAATGTTCATGTCTACAGTAAAAAGTGAAATAATGGCTGTGCGCACCACTCACACACACAGGTTTGGTATGGTGAGTCATATCTGTAACCAATGACAGCTCATCTATTTATAGTATCAACGGCATATACGTCATAATCTTATTTATCAATGAGTCTAAGGACGTAGGGATCGCACCCGTACTGATACTTCGATTTCTTTCTTAGAACCACCAGGAGAAGCTAAACTTTGATTTTTCGAAATATCTTTCAAAAGTATTTTATCTACTGTTTCCTTTATTATTTTTTTAGAAAAGATTTAGAATAACCATTCTGATTTAAAAAGGAACTTAATTTATTAACACTTTCTACGGATTTAACATAAGTGGAAGACAAGGACTAGGAGCGATAAATTAAGCCTTTAATCATGTTTATTTTATACAAAAATATAAACATGTATCAGTTTGCTTCCAATAAATTTCAGTCTCGTAACTAAGAGACTTTCTTTCAACCAAAAGATCCAGAAAAGGTGAGACTCCATTCGTTGCATTTTCAAATGTAAAAGTAACACTTATATGTAGTGAATTCATAAAATTTAAAAATGAAGTACGCCAGCCTGATTTTTAAAACCATAAATATATCATCAACATATCTTTTATATACTAAAGGTGGATTTCCATCAAACAAATTAATTTTATTTTCAATCTTTGAAAGAAAACCAGAAGCTAACGTTGGTGCTAACGGTGAAACCATGGTAACCCCATCAGTTCTCTTATACAACTCTCTATTAAAAAAAATTGAACATTTGATCACAACACAAATTAAAAGTTTCAACTACAGGAACATGTTGATCCGTCGAAATATATTGTACATAAATATATTTTTTAATAGATGAGTTTTGTTTTTAATGGACAATTATCATCCGGATTTCAATTTATTTAATTATCAACATAAATTGATTGCGTATTTAAAAACTCAAATAAATTTAATAATATTCTTATAAAATTCTTTGCAATTTTAACTCGAAATTAATAAAAAAATCAATGTTAAAATTTAACAAAAGCTTTTGTATATAAGTTGATCGTGTATTCCTTATTTTTTATCAGTGGGCAAAAGTACCCGTTTAGTCCTATATAAATTCTCACGGCTGTTGAGACGTACGATGGTTTTTATAGGGGTTCTTTTCGTGCACCTTCCCCCGGCACCACTAGATAGGGTGATCGTTTCGCTATATACCTTATATACCTTATGGCTTATTCCTCATCTTCTGATGTTTCTTCATCAAAGGATGGATACTGGTCCTCATCTTCAAATTTCTCAAATTTACGTACCTATAATTTGAGAAACTCATCGAGGACTGCCAGTTTGAAATCTTTTGCATTTTTATCCATTTGATGCTCCTCCATACTATCTGGTTATTCCATGGTCAGTATGGAGTCCATGCGTACTTCCTCCTCTTTCATCTCGAGTCTCCAGATCCCTGGGCATCTTCAATCGCTATGAAATGCCCATTGTACTGTAGAATATTTGACATTGGATATCGAGCACGCTTTTGCAAAGTCTTTGGCGGGATGTTTAAACTTGTCAGAATACTTTTACTGCGCTTTGGCCAAGTTCCGATCCACCTGTCCCATTAGAAAACACTTTTATAATGGGATTTAAAAACGGAAAGTATGTGGAAGGAATAGCAGCTCATAATTTGTCTGTTTAAAATATTCTTTAGTGTCAGAATCTGTACAAAATGCTACATTATCCATATTTAAGAGGGTCTTTTTTGTATTTAATTTACAAAACTCAATAACAAATCACCGAAAACTTGTTAAAAAGACCAAATCTCAAAACTTAATGTTCGAACTTTGTATTTTAAAATTTAATTTTTTGGCTCATAACATAACAGATTGTTACATTCCTTGTTTATAATCCAATAAATGTTTGAGTATCACTTTGTTCTCATAGTAAACCTGACTTCATAAAGGAAAAACCTTTAGTAATAACTATATCAGAATGTATGGAAAAATATTTATAAACATAATCTCTTCTTTGGATTAATGTTTGCGGAAAATTTCTACTATTAAGGTATTATCCGCTTTTTTGTATAGCTAATTTGTTTAATTATTTTCAATAATTTGTGTATACAATACAATCATATTTTAGCTGAAAAGATTTTTTTAATTCTCCTAACGTAACACCTCAATCTTCAACAATACATCTTCAGATTGGATGAATTTTTTCTTATTTCATCTTTGATAATAAAATTTGTATAATCAAGAAACAATCGTGATCTATCTATTCTATCTACATTAATTTTTACAAGAGAAACTAGTTACTTATTTGGGAACGGAGGTAGTACGTACTGGATATTACTATTACGAAATGACGTGTCGCAAATATGAAATATCGTGACAACCCATAAAAGATTTTTATGAAGGTCTTTTAGTAAATAAACTGTTTAACAAAAGATCCAACACAAACTACAATTATTATGAAAAAATGAATTATTTCATTAAAATAATATCATTTTTCAACTCTTCGAAGGTAGAGAAACAAGAAAATGAATTTTGTGCTATTCATATTTGTACAGTTTAAATTAACAATACAGTTTAAATTAAAATCTTAATTAATATTTAAACTAAAAATCATAAAATTTTAGACATTTATAATTAGATTTCAATTAAAATTAAATCACAATTAATTATTTTAATACCATTTAAAAACACATCTAAAACAAACCGATACCTATGTACAAGAATTAATGAACGTACTCAATAAAGTAGAAATAATTTAATTATAGATCAAAATTTGAAGTGTCAAGGACCTCAGAAGAAATGAAATTATAGTAATTTTCGGTAACTTTGATAATAATTATGAAAGAATAATTACTGAAACAATACTAATAAAGTTTTACAAACTATGATTAAACATGCAAAGTGATTCGTCCAATCATATAAAGTATTTTGACGAAATGCAAGTAGGAAGATTGAAAGGTAAAAATTTTTAAATGGGGCTAGATTGAAGATAAAGTGAATTAGGCAATTAAATTACATCCTTAATTAAATAGTTTAAAAGTTATAAATACTATTATAATTTGAAAATAGTAGATACTAAATTCTATTGTATTGTCTTATATTATTTACAGGCTGTTTTGTTGATTGCGTTCCAGTTGGAAAAATCTATTCTGGAATCAGATCAACTGACAGGGATGGAAGACCATGTAATACTTGGAAAAAGTCGTTGTATTCTTCTCAAGAATATTCAACATCGAATATCTGTAGCTCTATAGGAGACTCAACTCCATGGTGTCCTGTTGAGACTTCTTGGCAATACTGTGATGTACCAGTGTGTTCCGACAATTATTCTGGTATAAAAATGATAATAAATATATGTTTAATTTAATATAATATTGATCAAATCATTTAAAGGTATCGGATGTGTATTAACCGATGAAGTAAACGCTTCAAATAGTTCAATAATCGTCAAGTGGTCGCATCAGTTTTATAAGCAAAAAATAACTGGTTATATAACACTCTTGCATAATACTGATAATTTCTGTCAACAATATCATATTCAGTTAGATCATCAGTATCAATCCGTATGTTGAATAAAATTGAAAAATGGATTTTAACCATTATTTTCAATTGTAGTTACTGGACCTTCAAAATCAAGTACAGAACTTCTTTTTATCTTGTACAACAGGACAAGTCGATCAAATTATTTCCTATCAAACTACGTTCGATCATTTACCTCAGAACAGAAAATACTTCGTTTATATAATTCCAATAATTAGTTCGACTTCAGTTGGAGAAGTGAAAACTATTTCTGTCCAGACTAATTTATCGAGTTGAAGATTTTTTTTGATTGTCATACATTATAAACTTCTTACATTAAAAAAAAGTTAACAATTAAAACTAAAATAACTATCTTAATATAAAATTTGCAGTAGAAGAAGTATTAAAAACTCTTTCATTCAGAGATATACATCAATAGAAACTATATTTGCTTTGAAACTTAGATTTACATGAAAAAAATTTACATGATTTGAACACAACTTTGGGTAGCTATGATTAAGTGAACCTACATATTAGAAGACAAGATTCCACTAAAATATATTTTAATAAACTAACATACATACACGCACATCGTATATATAATAAAAAATGAGATTCAAAGGTTAACTCTGTTCTCGATCCAGTAATATATTGTGTAATACAAATTTAGAAATTTCCTAAATTTGTTGATTGTGTAATATTTCATTAAATTATTAATTTTATTTTGTAATATCTCACGTCCCCCTAGTTTCAAAAAGTTACAACAATTATGTATTCCTTATCAATAATTTTCTTTTTTATCTTGTAATTCATAACGTCTGTCATATCACTTTTTATCAATTTCCATCGACCCTTCGTAACGGTTGTAATCTGTATTACTTTTTCCTTCCACTTTCACTCGAACAAGTTTCCAAACAATAAATTATTATTATTATTAACCACTCTATTTCCACGTCTACTATCATCATAGGTAATTTTACTTTGATATTGTCAAATGTTTTTGTCATGTCAATGATTTAAGATCAGTCCTAGGAGTAAATCTCTTACCATATAAATAGTGCTTTAAATGTTGAGTCAAATAAAAAATAACCAATAACTCCTTACTAGTTACACAATATCCTATTTCGCTTACTCATTTAATGTAAACCATAGGCAATTACTCTTTCATTTCCATAAGCAATTCTTGTGATATAACATCTCCAATTGAATCAAACTTGCATCAGTATCTAAGATAAATTTCGTCCGGAAATTTGTATTAGCTGAGACTGATGTATTTGAAATTGCTTTTTTTTAATTTTCATAAACGCCTCATTACATTGTTTTTGTCCAAATCACTTTATCCTTATTTAGTCCACATAGACTTTCCGAATTCTTTGAATATTTAGAATAATCTCTTATAAAATTACGATAATAATTACACAATCAAAGAAAACTTAAGTTTTAAGTTTTCTTTTTTTCATAATTAATTCTTGATTCAATCTTACTTTCATATACATTTATACTCTTTGAAGTTATAACATGTTTAAGAAATTTATTTTCTTCTTTAATAATATGACATTTTTTCTGGAGTTATTCTTAATCCCTCATTTTCTATTTTCTGAAAAATTTTATCTAAACATTGAAAATGTTCCTCCAAAATTTTTGAAAAAATCAAATTATCGTCTAAATAAACAATTGCCTCCTTCCAATATATATCATAAAGAACTATTTTCATTAATTTTTGGAACGTTGCGGTAGCTACTAGTATTCCATAGAGCATCTGATTGAAATATAATTGATTGGTTTTTGTTGAGAATGTCGTCTTTTCTTGTGACTTCTGATTCAATTTCAATTGGTAATAAGTATTAACTAAATCAATGGTACTGAAATGCAGAAATTCATTTAGTTTATCTAACATTTTTTCTTTATGAGGCAATGAAATGCAGGTCTTTCTGTTATCTTATTAAGTTGTCAAAAATCTAGACAGAATCTTATGTCTTTCATTTCCTTTTTCCAGACACAACCGTTGGTGTTTTCCATGAAGAGTTACATTTTTGATTTTTCCATTCCTCTCTAAAGTTCTAATGGCTTCGTCAATTTTATCCTCTAAATTTATGAGCTGACGACTCGGTTTGATATATATTGATCCTCTATTAGTGAATATATTCTTTGTTCTTCCCATTCTAATATCTTCTCTGATCTGATTTATTTCGTCATTATCTTTCTGCCACTTGAACTCTTTTGATACTTCGTCTAAAGCCAAAATTCGTGTTTTAATCTTTCCTTTCTTAGCTTCTTCGTGCATGGTTTGACACTGACTACATAATTCACAAGAATTTCTCGACATTGCATCTGCATTTGAGTGTTTTCCTCCTTTCCGATATTCCATTCTCATATCCAGACTACTAAGAAAATTTATTAGGTTATATATATATGTTATGCCAATAACAACAATAAACATATTAAAAAAGTTGACTTCATAGACCTGTCTTGATAGACCATTATGAATCAAAGCCTCGACGATCAATGAGCGAAACTCGGATCAGTCAGAATGTTCTATTAGAATCTTCTTGAAGACTATAAAAATTGAGTCTTCGATCAGTAAAAGTTCTTTGATAAGAATTTTCAGATATAAGGATTTCTTTGATGACCATGTTGACACAAATAAGCTCGCTGGCAATTTTGACTTCATTCTTTATTTTTTATTATATTCTTTTCTTTGAAAATTTAAACTACAACGTTTTTTTATTCGAATTTATTTGCATTTTTGTTACTCTTGTTATAGTAAATATTTATATAGAAAACATTTTTGTATTAGGATAAATACATATATGTAAATTTTTTAAATGTGTGCGGTCACAACGTGAGGGTAGCGTTATCCATGCTTTTGATGATGGAACTTGAAAGTAGCCTCTTTCTTAGTTGGCATTCCAGAATCAAAATTCTTTTTAAAATCAAAAAATGTATTTCGAGGAGAACCAAAAACAGTTTCATTTCAAATTTTATTTACAGTACCACTATCTATTTTCCAAATTGTGTTAGTGTTAAGAATATTTCTTTAAAACAATTTTTATTAAGTTTTTAATTAGTGAAATATTATAATGTTTAAACAAAATTTAAAATAATTTTAGTTAGTTTATGGTTAGAACTGATTGCATACTGATAGTCCGACTAAATCAAAATATTCTTGCATATTATATATGCTGTAATAAATTATCTGTTTCGACTTTAAAGCTCATTTACGATATTTTCTAAACTTTGATCCTTAAAATGCAAAAAAATCTATTTTTTTAAGAACCAATTATTCCTCAAAATGTTGTTTCTTGCTCAATATCGGTTGATAGAATTGAATTGTCGTGGGACAATCAGTCTGATTCTGAAAATTATGGAAGACCAGAGTTCTATATTGTTTCTATAAGAATTGACAACTCAGAAGATTATAAAGAATTTAAGGTGGAAAAAGCGCATGTAAAATTAACAAATCTGACAATGTGTTCTCAATATTGTTTATCTGTAAGAAGTGGTAACCGTGCAGGTTTGAGCGAGTCCTCCGAACCAATTTGTCTTTGGACACTCGCTGCAAGTAAGGAAATGAATTTTTAAAAATTTAATAAGAGAATAATGAGTTAAATTACATAGAACCAGAAACTTTAGAACTTGATGATCCTCTATCAGAATATCCTAGTAGACGAATGATCAAATGGAAGTCAGTAAAAGATAAAAGCCATTGTAAACGAATATACAGACTGGCATATTCTATTAAATATTCGAAGGAAATTTTATTTATTCTAACAAGTATTTTTTCTTCCTTTTCTTGTATTTATTTACTCTTTAAACAATTAAACTTCAAATTCAAAATATATATGAACTGTTCATTAATCTTTTTTCACATTTTATATGAGCTTGCTTTATATATATATATATATATATATA
>MQRK01217712.1:28451-45035 GCA_001938485.1 Girardia tigrina
CGTTGGACAAAGTGTATAGAGCTCAAGGGAGACTACGTTGAAAAATAAAATGATTTATTTATCAAAAAATCTGTGTTTTATTCCAAAAGTCACGGACTTATTGACCCGCCCTCGTAACTGAATGGAAGAGTATTAGGCAAAATTGACGAATATCTAATACCAGGTTAATTAAATTGAATACCATAATCCCGTTTGTTCTGTATGAAGAAAGTTCACTACCCTACTACAATATTTAAACGTGTATTAATTACAGGGTGTTTCATCTGAAACAAAAAGCATCAATATAATCAACTTGTGCATATTGAGAACATTATTAACTTCGTGAGTTGTGTTTATGATGAAATTCTCTATTGTTCTTTATCATAATTTTGAGATTTCATTATTTTCACTTTTACAGACACCTGTAACAAGTAAACAAAAGAAGAATCATGTCAATCACGGGGAAATTTCAGAGTGGTTTATTGTTCAGTCGTCAGCAACAGCCTTATCATCAGCGCAAGTACTTCTCTCACAGCTGCAGCCGAATTTGATTCCTCTAAGATTGACACTACTACAACATATGCTACATTTGTAATAAGTCCTGAAGAATCCTCTATCAGCACTTCTCACGATACTTTGAAATGGTACAAATGCGGAAAAGTGAATGTAAATAGGTTAGTGGAAAATAGTAGTAATCGCTTGGAAGCATATATGTTTGTACCTGCTGAATTGAAGCGTAAAAGACAATATGTGAAATGTAAGACAAGTGAAAAGTTTGAGAGTGTAGCTTGCAAGTTTGCTCGCAATGGCACTGTTTATCTGGCTCATGGCTGTGGTGCAGATACAACTGAAAAAGGGAAGGCTGTAATTAATCACCTGGACTCAATTTCCCATAAAGAATCAGTGCGACATGAAGATTTAGAATTGCAGTGGAAAATTAAGTCCTCTCATCACCCTTGACTGAAATGTTTGCACAAGTACCGTGCGGAAATTGTGGAGTTTCTTATCTCACTCGCCATGGACGTTTATAATGACAGTCTGATAGGTACTCTTTCTGCTACCAACTGACCATCAAGGTCTCTAGCTCAAGTACACACCTTGAAAATGATTAATAGCCTTCACGAGAATGGAATGACTTTTTCATTAGAGGAATTACAACCTTTCTCATCGACTTTACATTACAGACCCAAACTGCTATCAAGAAATGCTACTTATTGTTGCATGAGAAGTTCAGAAGAAACTCACTTGTAAGCTACATGATTGTGTTGCTTACTCAGTACAAGTTGATAGCAGCATCAATCGACAAATGACGGATTACGAGTACGTTTCTGCGAGAATAGTAACAAAGCAGCGTGAAGTGAAGAACGTCTTCTTAGCCTTCAACAAACCTCAACAGATTGGAGCCCTTGGACTACTAGAAGCCACTCATCATTCCATTAATGCCGTAGTTACTCTAATTTCAAAGCTGGCTGGTGTTACAACAGATGGCGAAAGCGCGCAACAAGGTGGCTGTGGAAGCTTATGAAGAATGGGTTGCATCGTGATCTCTTGACGTTCTGGTGTGCTATTCACAGACGTGATCTTGCTTTTAAAAGCATTGAAAGAGGCGTTTCAGAGGTGCGTATCTAGATTACTAATGCCAAGTCTCTAGCTACCTTCTTCAGGACGTCTAAAAAGAAAAAAAAGTCCTGCATCAATTTCAACTGACGGCGAAACATTTCCTTGCTCATTTTGAAGTTCGATTTGAGAAGTATATAGCCGACCTTATAACGGCTATTCTTCATAACCTTTACGGCTGCAGGGAAGTTTGGAAGTTTTTAGAAGTGGAAGGCGAATCGAAAACAGAGTGAGCAACAGCACGGAGATATTTGAAGACATGAGCATATGAATCGCAGCAAATTTGGCTTACAAGTCTCATAGTTGATAATGGTTGATGTTTTGAAAATATTTCGTGATTTGCAAAAGCAGGTACAGTGTAACGACCTGATTTTATCAGAGGTAATAAGCAATAAGGATTCGGCTCTTCGTAAATTAGACCTTTTATCCAGAGCCCCCTATCCCGGTGGAGAGGAAGAGAAACTACAGCCCACAAGAAATAGAGACTGCAATTTAAGAGCTGTTAACACATATGTATCAACCACAAGGAATCAGGATGTGGTGCACCACGAAATTGTACAATCGGTGAAAAATTATCTTGTAAAGCGACTTGGTGTGGAACAAGAAGAAATAGTCAAAGATATGTTGGCTCTTTTGAAAGCAGCAGAACTGGAAGCATTTATTAAGGCAGGAGTGAAAATAACATGACGTTTGTTTCCAGAAGAAATACAGCCCTTTACAGAGGACTGTGCAGAGCAATGGCCAATAATTATGAGTCTTAGAAATGCTTTACCAACATTTAAGTTGAAAACTCTCCTTCAGAGCTGCATCGGCATACTTTTAAAAGTAATATCGTCTTCGGTAACACTCACTCCTCACAGCAATCTTCCAGAGAGGCTTGTTTCATTACACAACTTGAATGTTTCAGCCCATCGCATGAGTATCTCAGCTGAGACAGCCAACGCCCGCATGATGATCACAATGAATGGCAAGGCGACCTACTTGTTTGATCCTCGCTGTGCTGTGGCATAGTTCTTACAGGTGAAAGAAAGACAAGAAAGAAATTCAATCCTGGATATTTATTCAGAAAGAGACTTTGTTGCTAATTCTGTTTTTTAAAAAGTAACATATTGAAGTGTGGTATAATGTAACTCGTATTGAACTGTTAATAAAATGTTGTGTCGGATCACTTGTGTATTTTCTTCTTTTTGAAAGTTAAAATAAACAAATTGCTTTAAATAAAAAAAGCCATTATAAAAAAGAAGGAAAAATAACTATTTTCATCCACAACAAAGAAGTTATTGTTTTTTGGCACATGACCATTCTAGATTACTTGTGCCCCCCAGTGAATATTTCTTAAAAAAGACTCTGGCTTATCCAACAATTAATGACCAATAAAGTGACTCATCAGCCGTGTTGAAAGTGTTTATGTAAAACAGTATTTGCATAATTAATTGTATAATCATCAATTTAACATATATATTATATAAACTTAACAGCTTGGATCAGAAATGCTAGTTGATGACGGAGATTCCGTCAAAATATATTACATTAATAAAAATTTGATTTTGAAATGGCATTTTTTTAAATTTTAAAAATAACTTGCGTTATTTTTTTAATTTATATATATATATATATATAAAACGTTTGTCTGATTTGAATTATCTTGTTTATGTTTATAAAGGGAGATAGCTATAGAATAATTATAAATAACAATAATATTTATAAATATAATAATTGAAATTTAAATTGCTGAACATTTAAATTGCATTTGTATATAAATTAAAATTTACAAAATAAATGTGTATGAAATAGATTAATGAACTCAATAATAAGATGGAAAGTTATTAAATGTAGTTTGTGAGAATTATTTGTAACGTTAATATCAGAAGTCATTTTAACTCAATTTCTATATTTATTAATAACAATTATTGAAACAAAATTTTCAACTATTTTCTAAATTTGTTATGAATCCGCCGATCTTTATTTTCCAATAATTTTAAATTTATTTTAAATAAAATCAAAATAATATATAATTTTAAAATTTTTATTAAATATTTAAGAAAACTATTAATTTACGTATATTTAATATTCAATATTTTTATGTTTTAAACATTTAACTTTTAATTATATCCTTAATTGATTTTAAAATTTTAAAAAAATAAATTTTACAGATTTTAATAAAATTCAAATAAAATTATTATTTTTCAAAATACTGTTTTATCTGTCATCTGTTTTTAATCCATTTATTTTTTTACTAAACTAATATTTTAAATCAAATAAATTCCTAAAGAATATTTTTAAATTCAAACTTTAAATATTTAATTATCATTCTACTTAATTATTAAAATTTTGACCAGAGAACTAAATTAAATACCTCATGTAAGTACTTTCCAATATAAAAAAGAATCACACAAAATGTCGAAAAATTTATTAATATTCAAATTTGTGACTGTGAGATTTATAGAATTAAATTTAAATTAATTAAATAAAATATTAAGCAATCAACATATATAACTATTAATACATATAATTATATAACTATTACGGGGTCGAGAGCAGAGTTATCCTTTGACTCTCCATTTATTCTGCATATAAATGATGTATATTGTTTGTGATTTAGTTTATTTAAATATATTTTAGTGCAGATCTTTTGTTTTCTAACAGTGCCAAAACACAATATCAAAACAAATCAGGAGTTTATAAAATTAATCTGGATCCAAATTACAATTTAATATATATATATATATATATATATATATATATATATATATATGATAATTTAATATAAATAGTAATATATAAGTTAATTTTCCTCACACCCCCCTTCTTTAAAAGATTTTAGCCACTCTATATTTCGACATATCAATATGCATGTTTTATTTTCTAATTCTATACTCCGGTTGTGTAGATTCCGAATAATCCGATATGGCCCTACACATTGATCTGTTCCTTTTAATCTATTTTCAACTTCCAACAATACTAAATCCCCTTGTTTAAAACATCGTTTCTGTACATATGTTTGAAGTTTTTTTGTTTTCCATTTGTTGTAATTCTTCAATAATGTTTTTATTGTCAAGATCATAACGTTGCAATTCATCCAATATTATCCGTTTTCCGAAAAAAAATTCTGATGGGCTAAATTTTGTTGTA
The DNA here is from genome assembly GCA_001938485.1 of Girardia tigrina. Taxonomy (NCBI): domain Eukaryota; kingdom Metazoa; phylum Platyhelminthes; order Tricladida; family Dugesiidae; genus Girardia; species Girardia tigrina. Next base: position 33,180 of record MQRK01217712.1, read on the forward strand.
CTCTGCTTAGAAGCATTAATACTTAATTCAATTTCATCAAGCTTATTTTTTCTACCGTTATCTTTCAATGTTGCATTTAGGGCATCTCTAATAGTACGGAACTGACGTTCTATAATTCCATTAGCGCTGTGATGATATGGGCTCGAAAATTGCAATTTGATTAACATTGAGTTGGTAAAATCTCTGAAAGATCCTGATTCAAAAACTTTTCCTCGATCTACATGAATACATGGCGGAGCTCCAAATTTTAAAATCCACTGCCTCATAATCGTTTGGATTGTAGTTGTATCATCTTGAGTATTAACAGCTATCAAGCTTATATATCGACTGAATCTGTCTATGATTCCCAAAATGTATTTCTTTCCATTTATTATTGGAATTGGACCGCAGAAGTCTACATATATATCATCAAGGGGTCGTTTTGATATTAGATTGATCGTTTCTTTTTTTGTTGATTTTGTGTATGTTTTTGATAATTGACAACCGATATAACTTCTTACTATTTCTTCAACTTCTTTTGTAAGATCCTCCATAGCGTATTCATTCATCAAGAAGGCATATGTTTTCTTGACTCCCGCATGACACAAAAAATTATGTAAAAATGTAATGCAGTCATTTCTAAAGCTTTTCGGAATCCAAATTTTATCGTCAACTGTTCTGATAGATCCGTCTTCAAATGCAAAATCTTGTATTAATCCTTCTTTTTTTCCCGCTCATAATTCCACAAATTTCATCATTGTTCTGTTGCCACGGGATATGCAGTTCTTCTTCATCTAATACCAGCATTCGAGTTCGTTGCTTAAAAAAAATCTTAAAATTAAAAATTTTACTGTCCAAATTTTCATACGTGGCAAGCAAATCACGGTGTATAAATGCTTTAACCACCAGTGGTTTTAATGTCTCACTGATTTGTGAAACCTCAAAAAATCGCTGACAATCTGTGATGAACTGTTCCAGATCTCCATCTCCATTATACATTTGAGGCGTCAGGTTATTTATGGCACTTGGCGTGGTCACCATGTAAGTACTTTCCATTATAAAAAGAATCACACAAAATATCGAAAAATTTATTAATATTCAAATTTGTGCCAAAACACAATATTAAAACAAATCAGGAATTTATAAAATTAATCTGGATACAAATTACAATTCAATATATATATATATGCAATTTGATAATTTAATTTATATAAATAGTAACGGATAACATGAAATAGTAGGACACCTACTATTTTAATAGTAGGTGGAAAAAAAATTGAAAAGGCGCCCAATATTGGTTTACACCTACTATTTGGTGCTTTTGTTTTGAACTTGTCTTAAACTTACTAAACCTACTATTTGATTCCACCTACTATTTTAATAGTAGGTGGAAAATTTTTTGAAAACTTCATTACACCTACTATTTCATGTCCACCTACTATTTGATGTTATCCGTTAATATATATGTTGATTTTACTTACACTCATGAAAAGATTTTTGAGGATAGAGGAGTCATTACCATTCCATGCTTCAACAATGGCCTGTTTGAGAGCAATTACCGATTAATATTATTTGTTTCCTGTATACACTTGCCTTGACAGTGCACCCCATAGGATTTCCATCGGATTACAGTCCGGAGAAACAGCTGCAAAGACAAAAGTTCAATTGCATGCTCTTCAAACCATGCTTTGGACTCCCGACTTACATAAATAGCGGAATTGTCTTCTTGATAAATTGAATCTCCTTCATGACCATTAACCAAAAATAGAATTAAATGTGGCTGCAAGACTGCAATGTAATCACTGCTTTCGCGACATTTACGCAGTTGGGTTGTTTAACACTGAGTAGATCATCAACGAGTGAGGCTACATGTGATATGTTTGGGATCCCATTCGCGTTGAGATTTTTCTGGATGTAAATCGGCATCATCGGGTACAAAATCGTGTTCGAGCAACGGTGGAGTTCGAGTGCTTGAGAGTGTGAGTAATCTGAAGAACAGTTTCCAAGTGATCATTTGGACTCTTGATCATGAAAAGGACAAACGCAGAGCCGCTGAAAAATTTTTTTGAGATCGTCCTGACGACAGGATGTGACGAATCAAATTTGTTTGACCCTACCCGAGTAAGGTACGATCGGGTTCCCCTCGACCCAAAGTCCCCATACTAACACCAGAGGGCTGCAACCGCGTTACACTAGCTCTCTTATCACTTTTTATATATTTATCTTTGACCCAGGTTAACCCAACTCTGCAATTGGCTCGGAATACATAAATGTAGGGAGTATATGTATTGTCTAAGACTCTTAGAATAGCTTTTACAAATCCCCTAATGTAATTATCCCATTATGTGACAAACTCTGTAAACGTATTAAATAGAATGCATGAGTTACGAATTTTGAAAGTAAATTTAAAGTGTTCAAACAGTATATAAGCATGTAGGTTTTGCAAAGAAAAGAGTTTGAAACGTTTATGTGATTTAGGTCATAAAGAACTTCTAAGATTATTTTTCTCATATATAATAAAACAACCTAAGTATATGTATTCGTTGTTGACATTTAAATGAGTTATGTCAGTTGGGTCAATTGTGATATATGTGTCCCAGTTAAATTGGATATCTAGGATAGGACACATAGGCCATCTGAAAGACAAACCCACAGATTTGATTGATTGAGAAAAGTTGCAGTCTTATTTTCAACCTTCTGATTTTTCTTTAAAGTATACAGCACATTTAGAGTCGTCACAACCATCGGATGTTCTTTCACTATTTATCATCATTCGTCCTTGAGGGGACGCTTAATAAAATATTTTAATTCCAAAACAATTACATTTAATTGACCATAACTGAACTTTGCCTTGTAATCTACTATAAAAGGAAAGTAAGATCGGAGAAAAGTAATAAAAAGAAGTCTCAGAGTGATTACGGGACGAGCATTGATTAAATAAAAAGAAATTTTCACTAAATTGAAGTGGTCGCAAGGAAATATAATCCCGCCGCCTATAAAAATATTGTTAAGGATTTTATTCAATAGTGAAACTTAAACTTGTAATTAATGTTCAAAAGAAATAATATTTTATCAAAAATAATTTCGTTTTGCTTTTCCTAGTTTGAAAATATTAAAAATATATTTATCTATCCAGTACCCCAACATAATAAATTATTTAGATTTATCTCTATCAAATATTTTATAATTAAAATTTTTCTATTTATTAATTAGTAATCGAGTTTACAATAATATTTATCAATCGAAATATTGCAATTAGTCGTTTTTTTTCGTCTTACAATATTTTTACTAACTTTTTCCAGACCTTTAAAAATTTCACAATAATTATTTTAAAATGATTTCTAATTATTTAAATTTATTAATAAAAAATTAATTAGATGAAAGATATTTTTTAAAAAAATATGACTGAAAAACATTAATTAAGAAATATTCTATTTAGAATCAATAATTTTAATTAAATTCAGTTACACTTTTTGTTTTACTAAATCATTTTTTTAAATTTCTCTGAAATTTTTTTGTTAAAATATTCAACTGGAATTTACAAATTCCAATTTCATTTGATTTTTTTGACTCAATGTATTGATAAATCGACAATCATTAAATCGTATGTACTCAGCCAAAGATCAATGTTGGGCGTGGAAAAGTGTTGTTGGGGGATTCATTTCATTCGGAATGTGTGTATCGATAGATTTGAGTTATTCAGTCGTTTTCAAAGACATTAAAGAGTTCTATCAAGTCAATTCGACTGTTGCGTCATCGTTATTCGGTCTGATATTAGGCTGCAGATTCCTGTTGAGTAATGATAATATTTCTTTCAAAATTAATCAATCAATAATAAAATGTTATTTTTAATTATAAATCGATTTTTTAATATTAAAATGGATTTTTTTTGTTGAGGAAAATTAATTTAATTAAAATTATTATTATTAAATTGAAATAAAATATCGGTGTAATGTGACATTTGTTATTTCATCATCATTCGTTTGTGTCAGTGGAAAAAAATGTACGTGACGACTTCTGTTGAATCGAAATCTATTGGTTGATAAAATGTGTCGAGTAAAAATTGATACAGAGTTTATTTACATTAGTGTATTTTTCTATTGTCAATTTTATATTATTTTATGTTAACATCATTTAAGTATTTTTAAAAATATTTTTTTAATATTTATTATTTTTTTTACTTTATTATATATTTTTCACAATTTAGATTTTTATTTGTTAAAATGATTTAATAATTTTATAAGTGGTGCGTTCAAGAAGTATCCAAATTAATGTAAAAATGTACCAGCAAATTGTAGTTTTTTTGTGATTAAACAATTTAATATAGGTTTTAATTTCAGTAATTGTTTTACTTTAAATTATTATCACAATAATCGATTTCGATGAACTATTCGCTACTGTTCTTGAAGTTACCTGCAAAAATTAATTATTGTATTGGTTTAAAAATTTTTTGATTATTACAGTGTTAATCTTTTATATCCCAAATAAAATTATAATTCTTAAACTTACATGTTATTTTTAATTACATTTGTGAAAGCGTGAAAACATAAAATTAATTCATTCAAGTTTCCCTAAATCAATACAAATATTCGCAATGTTGTTGTAACACAGCACTAAAATAAATAGAAGAATTTCTGTTGCTTAAAATTTCTCAGATAATAAACTTAATGTTGTTGTAAAACAACACTGTGAGAGAAAGGGTTAATATGGTGTTGAATTTCTTCAACTGTGTTGATAAAGGAGCACGTGTTTGTTTTGAACCAGATAAAAATATTTTTCATCATAACCGATTATGCAGATACAATCATCAGATTACTTTTAAATTAAGATTGCTATTTAATTTATACTTCAGGTTGGATAACTAAGTGAAGATATATAAATCGTTTTATATAACAACAATAAACAATTGAAATTACATCTCTGTAAGGTAGGATCACATTTTGCAACTATTAACAATATCAATATGAGTTTTACAACATTTATTAATATCACAAGCGCATTTACTATTTGACATCTCTCTTGATCAATATATTTCTGAGTACATACTAATTATTTTCAATAAATGAAAATCTGTTAATAAAAATTATTAATTATAAAGAATCTAATTGGTTAAAATTAAATCTAAACATTTTTAAAAAAGAACATATTAAATTAATATATTAAAATTTTAAATTACATTAAAAATAAAATATTACATTCAAAATTTATTTTAAATCTTTTTACTTTAAAATTAAATTAAATTATTTTCAATTAGTAGGAATCAAAGAAAATAACATTCATCCATCTGTGCAGGAGAGGCACAATCTTAATCAACATACTCATGCACAATATCAACACACAATTCAAAACATTCCTCACAGTAACCATGTTTCTTTCATTTTTTATCTTCAGTTAAGTATGTCTAGGCAAAATTTAGTTGATTATCATAAATTTTCTAGAGAAGTCAGAAATATATCTCTTATTGTCAACCAAACTGTGGTTGTGGATAAAACAAGACAGTAGAGATTGACGAAAATTTTTTTAAGTGAAAGAGAATGGTTTGCATCTCAGCAGTTGATTTTCAAATGTATTTGCTAAGACACTGTAGACTTTTTTTCTGTATACTGTACCAGATTGAACTTCAAATACCTTAATACCATTTATCACGCAAAGTATGAGCCGATATAACCAGAAATCTGGGACTGGACAACCGTCATTTAATGAATAACCATTCACAACATTTCTTTGGCCCGAAAACTTTAAAACTTACCCAAAATGTTGAATTCCTGTGAAATCAAGTAAAACTTTGAACAAAAAGGAATTTCGACACTGTCAGAGGAATGTTAAATTCCTATATTTTAATATTTATGTGGAAGAACAGGCAACATAGAAGAAATATATTTGATATTATTTTAAATGATTCAGCGACATATTGACCACCATAGCTATAAAAAGTAATGTACTCAAGTTTTAAATAAATTGTATGTTGTATCATGTGTAATACTGTCTCGATAAATAAATAATTTTAAATCTTGCGGTTAACTTCTAGAACAGTGGCAACTATTCGAATCCGGTTTTCACCTTGATGAACATTCCCAGATGAGAAATATGTGAACAACTGAAATGATGAAACTGGGGTCTTTTGTAGTACCAGACCTGAATGAAACCAACGAACTTATTAATATCGATTAATGCAGAAAATTGAAAAAGAATAAAATGATAGATGGCAACATTCTAGCTTTGGACCAGTAATAAAGAACGTTATTTAAAAATTCTATTTCTAAATAATAATAATTTTCATACTATAGAAATAATTTATTAATTAACAATGTACTTAGAATCGTGGTTTCCACAATGTTTGTCTTACACTATTTAAAATATAAATACCTTATCTTTTTCATTTTATGACGTTAAATAATAGCAAATATTTATCATTTAATCATGGTTTATAATTGTTTTTTTTAATTTCAGAACTTATTTATTTTTACTTGTTTAGGTGTAGAAGTTAATTTTTTACTTTCATCTTTCAAAAGTTAATATATTTTAAAATATTCCAGTGATAATTAGTTTTAAGGGGTTCCGCATAAAAGAAAATCTTTTAAAACTGCAAAACCTGAGTATAATTTTGACAAGTATCATAATGGAAGATCGTCTTGATAATTTCTAATTTTTGAAAATTCTTGATAAAAGCAAATGAATATGTACGTGATAATTTCTGCTCTATTGAAAGCAATTGGTTAGCGACAAATGTCAAGTAAAAATTAATATAGCGTTTGTTTGATATCCTTTTTTATGTCGTAGAAATTCGTTTTATCGAAAAAAACTGAAATAACATGTTATATTTCGTGTCGATTTTGTTACACGGATAAAATACTTCATGAGTGAATTTTGTTGGAAAGGAATATTTTAGGTCAAATGTGGTAAGTTTTATGAAAGAAATAGCTCTGTGTTTAGACGATAAATAATAATTTTCAGTATAAATGTTTGACTATTAATAACATACTTTAAAATGTTCTTTTATATGCAAAAAAGTTTATTCTAACTAATTATAATGCAAGTGAATATTAAGTGCTAACTGTTTAAATGTTTAAAGAATTAACCCTTTCCAGCCCATTGTTACCATATGGTAACATATTTGAAAGATTAAATTACAGTTATCACTTTTACCCAATTTAAATTTTACACATAGTAATAGTTTCTAAAAAGTCTAATAGATGACACTACTATTATTAGAATGCAAAAAAGCGCGATTCTCACTTGTTTCTTAGCAATTTAAATCAACATTATTTTTTAAATCAGCAATTTTTTTTCAAAAATAATAATTTAGGCTGGAAAGGGTTAAAAGATAATTTTTTTATTCCATAATATAAATTTATTCAAACACAGAAATACAAAAAACAAGGTATTTTAAGTATCGATGTATTAGATAAAGGGATTACTTCAAATTTCTACTAAAAGTCAATATTATGTTCAAAATAATTGCAAAAAAATCATTGTTCTTGAATTTCAAAGCTCAAATCCTTTATTGTTTCTCTCATTCTAACTAATGACCTAATTTTATCATTTGTCTGAATTTATTTACATATTTCATCTTTTTGATTCATTGAAAGGAATACTGATGAAAGAAATTTATACAATTTTATCCTCATTTAACCTTCCGGTATCCATGGTAGTAAAAATGACATCTTGTTAATCCGTGCCAAATTTGCTTTAAATTATCTTATTAACCTTCGAAGAGCCAAGCGATTTCAGTCTGCGTCATTCCAACGGCTCCATTTTGACACCTTTTGTATTTTGCTAAATTAAAAGTTAATAAAAACATGTATTGACATAATTAGGCACGGATTAACAAGGTGTCATTTTTACCACCATGATTACGGGAATGTTAAAATTGTCTAAACTTTACAATTATGCATAATTATTTAGAATTTGATGGTTAAACAAAAATTGAAATGACCTTTTAGACTATATTTACGATTTGCGTTCTAAATAGATGTGCAATTACTCAATCACAAAAGAATATCAAAGTGATCAAATCTTCACACGTCACTATTAGTCATGAATAGACTGTGAACAAAGAATTTCAAATCTAACGTTTTCTGTGTTAAGAAATTTTATTATATATTCTTTTAAAAAAACATATTCATGATTTATAATAATACATATTAAAACACACATCGTAAATATTATTGTTTCTTATTTGTGCATGATTTTGATTTTTTTGAGATAAAGCAATGAATAATTCTTCATTCCAAACATAATATTTCGAAAAGAATTATGGCGACACAATAAGGAGAAGTGATGTTTATTTCGTGTAATTACATTTTCATGTAAATGTAAAAATCTGAGCTAAATCGAGACAAGGGGATGATTAATGATATTACAATAATATGTTTCTTTCAATGTTATTATATTTTCTTATTTAAACTCTTTAAGGTATGACAAGGTTTAGGAAGAAGAACGTTCACTGTTAAGAAATCCATTAAAAGGATTCTAAGAACTTTTCTTTCAAATAAATAATTAAGATTAATTATCTTGATTTGAAATTTGAATTATTGATCCGTTTACTAGGAATGAATTACTACCATGAAAAAAATTATTCCAAAATTTAACAGATTTATATGAAGTTTTTATAAATTATTACATGGTAAATATGTACGAATTTCTAAGATTTTTGAGAAACAGACTTTTGTAGTTAAATTTACAGAAAATACAATTTTACCTCAACGACGTGTACAATTATTAGGTCATTTCATATTGGAAGTCGGATTTTTGTGAATTGACTGTAACTAGCGACAGACCACCTAAATTTTAGAAGCACGTGTTTTTTAGTTAAACATATCTTCCCTATTCTTTTAGAAGAACCGTAAAATCATGTCAATCGATACGGAAAGGGCAGCGAAAGTTGTGGAGGAAGAGCGTTTGTGACATTGCATTCTCTATGAATATCGAAAAGGAAAAAAATGCTTCGAATGCAGAAATAATAATCAATAAAATTTATCCTAGAGTGTTGGATGAGAGGAAGTACCTAAGATGGTTTTCGAAATTTAAAAGCGGTAATTTCAGCTTAAAAAATAAACGTAAGGTCGTAAGATCAACTGTGGATGATGAAGCTCTCCGCATTGTAGTCGAAGAAAATCCGAAGCAGACGTGAGATGAGATAGCGGATAAAACAGGGATAGACCGGATGACAATTTTCCGAAATATTTAAGCAATGGGCAACGTCATTAGACTGGTGTTAGAGTACAACACCAACTTACTGAACAACATAAAATTCAGCTATTAACAATTTACTCTTCATTGCTTTCCAGACAGAGCAATGACCCGTTTCTTGAGGGAATAGTCACTGGAAACGAAAAAAGAGTGATGTATGATAATTCTAAAAGATGCAGGGAATGGTAATCATCTGGTCAACCTTCATCGTCAATTCCAGAATCCAACATTTATGGTCAAAAGTTCTAATAACTATAAATATTTGACAATCATTTTTATCCTATAAATTGCAGTGTGTTATTTATTTTGTTTTATTAAGTTTTTGAATATGAATAAACATATATTAACCTTTTCCAGCCCATTGTTGCCATATGGCAACATATTTGAAAAATTAAATTATAGTTATCTCTTTTACCCAATTTAAATTTTACACATATTAATAGTTTCTAAAAAGTCTAATAGATGATACTACCTATATTAGAATGCAAAAAAGCGCGATTCTCACTTGTTTCTTAGCAATTTAAATCAACATTGTAACATTTAAATCAACATTCAAAAATAATAATTTGGGCTGGAAAGGGTTAAAAGACTTACTATCATTCCCAACCTTTTTATTTGCCATTTATTTTATTTCTAAGAAAAGTATAAAAGATAATATTCTTTTATATCATAATTTAAACTTTAATAATCACTCTCACCATGTATATGGTGACACTCCCGTTTCATTTAATTGGAAAAACTAAATGGGAACATAATCGAGTTAGAGTGATAAATTTACAACTATAATTTTGCAACGATTTCTAGATTTGATTGATTATTTTCGTAATATTTCGTGTTAGAATTTTGGATTTGCTGAATCTCCGAAGTTTGAGACAGTCATAAGAAAATCAAGCATTAAGTCTTAAAAAATTATATTTAAAAATTCTTTTCTTTTTTTCTCTTGTACGATACGATCTCTCTTCATTCAAATTAATAACATTATTTTCGCTTGATTATAAATCAAAAACAACTGTATATCTTTTCAATGTTACAAGTTGGAAAAAATAAACAAAATTGATAATGATGCTGTATTATATACTGTTGCTTTAGTTTGTTTGTTACGTTAGGTTAAATGTTGGCCAAGCAACGACTGAGATTAAGAGGTATTTTACTTATGTGAAATGTGTGCATGCATTTTTGTGATGTATTGCATTTAATTCGATAAATGTCTTTTTCGTCAACAGCACTCTTTTTGCAATTGCATTTGTTTTGAAGTTTTACTATTGACTATAGAACACTTTAATACGGTGTTTTATGCACCTATCATAAGTTATTATATAAAATGTCTGGTGGATTCTTATCAGTATATATTACATTGCAAAGATTGAAATAAAGCTATAGCTTTGGGTGAGTGTCAGTTGTCATTTTTATCCTATGTCTCCGTTACCTCATAAATTACGGAACGTTAGAAAAAAACATATCGCTTTCTCAAATGACAATTGATTGCTGCCAATGGTTGGTTAATGGATATTTATGGATATGGATATTTTATTTTTTAATATTTAATATGTACTAATAATAAAACAAAGACTGGATTTACAATTTTCAAATTTTCTAACTACTATTTCTAGGTCCAATTGCTGTCTTGGCGATAAGGTATTTTGGATGTGATAAAGTAACAATTTTTGGTGGTCTAACGATTTCTTTGGGATTGTTTTTTACATCTTGCTCGCCCAACATTGTAATGTTTATGTTAAGCTACGGAATTCTGGTTGGTAAGTTTTGTTAAATTTCTAGAGTAAAAGTAATTTTAAAAATTATTATAAATAACTTTTTACGAGTTTTAATTAAAATTTTGCTATTTATTTATATCATTTATATATTTAACTTTATTGTTTAATAATTTTCAAATAAGTATATGCGGTAAAATTTTGTGAAATGTCTATCATAAAATAATGATTATTGTAGGCGTTTTCCATCACACAAAATAAGACTACGAAATACGATAAAATTTATTAAAATTCAAATTTATGCCAAAAAACAAGATTAAAACAGATCTGGAGTTTATAAAATTAATCTGGATTCTTATTATTGAAGTATAATTTGATTAAAGCTTCTTTTATGTATTTATTGGACATGTTTTGATGCTTACATGCATCATCATCAGCAATATATGGAAATTTAGTATTTTAATATTTGAATGGTTCAATGTTTCCATTTTTCTTAATAATATGATTTTAAAAGATATATTAAGTTTAAATGGAAAAAAATTCAGAATAAACTATAATTTATTAAAGTATTATTTGATAATATTGACAAAAATATTTCAAATAAAAATTTTAAGTATTGAAATAACCTTACTTTGCTCATTCTGATGGGTTAATTGATGGGTTGTAGTGTCTTATTAGTAGAGATTCACAAACTGTATCTTTCTGAGGTCTTCAAAATGAGCTTCTCCACATCATCCCAGCTCTCGACATTCGGACAAGCCTGTCCTATGTCACTACTGATGGTCACTTTGTTGTTCTGCAAGGATAATCTGTCAATTTTTCCTTTTCTTTTATTTCTTCTATCATTCGCAGCTCTCCGTGTGGGCCTCCCATCTCTGTAATGGTATTGAGCCTAAGGCTCTTTAGAGGGTCCACCCAAACTAAAGTCCTTAAGGGCCCCCCGATAGGCCTCCTACGGGGTCAGTGGCCTTCCGCC
>MQRK01217716.1:1458-14158 GCA_001938485.1 Girardia tigrina
ATATATCTGTCAAGAAATACCTTATTTATTTTCATACGATAGTTCAAAGTTAAGTTATACGCGATTGAAATGTAAGGTGTGAAGTTTGACCCGTTTCATATCGAACAACCTAATAGCAACCCAATGAATTGGTAAAATTGAAGATAAGTATTTGTTATCCAGACAAGATCGAATTTCCGTTTTTAATTCATCAATTATTGCTTGAACACTAGCATCAGCATGAACATCGTTCATCATACAATAATAACTAGGTAAAACATTTTGTAATGTAGGTATATTTGTGATTTCGAGTTTGTCAAAAATCATTGAAAATGGTTTCATTAGATTTACAACACTCATCAACAAAATCGGGTCCATATTAAATAATCGATAATGTTCTTGTTTTTCTTGAAGTATGATATTGAGTTGTTCCATAGATGTATTTAAAGAATCGTGAATGGTAAAATATGATCAAATTTTGATGTAATTAGAATTTATGATAAAATGCTAATAATTTAATAATTTACTTACTATATGCTATGTTATTATTTAGGGGTAGTACAAATATATATCAAACACAACTAAATAAACAAAACATTTATTTTTAATATTAATTTAACAGAATTAAATCCAACATTTTTAATATATATAACAGTTATTCGTACAAGTGATTATTATTTTTTATGTGAATTTAAGTATGACATCAAAAAAAATGTATGACCTAATGTACCGTCGTCTAACCTCGATCTTATTTTGTTGTTATATATTGGGCAGCCGAAAAGGCTCGTCCTGATTCCACACTTCTTGGTGGTATTTGTAGTAACTTTCGAGAACAATTTGTCGTCGTGAGTTGACCCGTTCCATGTATGACATATTATTTATTTTTGTATTTTAATCGTTTGTTGTCAGAGAAAGTTATGTCTAGAAAGTTGATTTTGCGTTTATATTTTTTTGTTATTTCTGTTTTTTTTGTGTTTTGTGTCAGATTTGAAAGTGAAAAGAGGTCAGAGAAAGACAGAGAACAGAAGGTAAAAGAGAGGAAAAGAAGAATAATTATCACAACTCAGGAAGACGTGATTTGGTTTTTCTCTCGTCGCAAACTAATCCCGCAAATTAATATTTATTATTATCGTTACATGAATTTAAGAATTCATACAATAGATATAAAATAAAAATTTGAAATTTAAAAAAAATAGTAGCAATTTTCACTATAAGCAATTAATGAAATTACAATTGTTTGCCAAATGCCAATGTATTAACATCTATATTTGACGATATTTGTCAGTTTCATCAAATATTAAAGCTTCTCTGACTGTGATATTTACTTTATCTTCCACCGTTTGCTGATTATCTAAATTTGAATTGTTTCAAGAAGTGACTGTTTACGAAAACATTATATATATTTTTAAATCGTGGTTCAAGTAACTTTTATATCTTTGGTTGATTATTGTTTGTACACTAAGTCATCGGTTGTTATAAACATATTTATTCACCTCGTTTATCATAACCATTGTTAATCTTCACATCACAGTTGTTAATTAAGTTACAGAATTTACGATAATATTTAGTTTTATCAATTCTTCCTCGGAGATAACTTATTTTTTAAGTATACATTATCAATTTTATTCTGTAGTAAAAATTTTGGGTCAACATACTTCGTATAGAACAATCCAGTTACAGTCTTAAATTATCTGGTAGTATTGTTTTATCAGTATTGTTAACAAGTATTCTTTAGATGCACCTCCCTAATTCCGTGCTCTTCAAAAAATTTTAATTCTTTTTTAAGTTTATGTTCTATTTCTAATCTTTTGTTTTGCTTCTTTCGGTTTGGAACATTCGTCATTGCTTTGTTAATCACATTATCTAATTTGTTTTTTAATGAAATAGTTGCAGTATTAATAGTGGAGAGAGATGTAACTGGTATATATTCATCTTCAAGATCAAAATGTTCACCGTCTGGTTCATTATTTTTAACTTCTAGGCGTTTTATAAGAGGAATCAATATTTTTGTAATAGAATCTTTTTTAAGTCTAGGACATAAGTCTGTATCCGGTTCGATTTCGTTTTGTGAGGTGTTGTGTAAATTTTGCAAAACGTAAGGTATGTTTGTTCGTCTTTGCATTATTCCATATTTCAGAGAATTAATCGATTCAATACTTATTTTACTTTTTTGTGCAACAAGCGTGTCAATCATAAATTTAAACGTCGCATCTGCAACAAGAAGATTAGAATCTCTTCTACATAGGGCTTCGAATGCTAATTTAATTTGTTACAATGCATCAATCATTTCAATTTTATAGAAACTCCTCTTCCGAAAAGACTGTTTGATTTTACAGCAATTAAAAATTTTTGGACACAATACCGTAATGGATAAAACATTTCCAACATAATAAGTGAAATTCAATCGTGTTATGACATCCAAATGTAAATTCAATTCTTTTCCAAACTTTGGATTCAATTGGTTCAATTTCAGCATCAACAGTCACTAAATTGGAGTTGTTTTTGCTTAATGTTTATGTCATTTGCAAACCATAACTGATGTTCGACCTCAATCAAATGTTATTATATAGTTTATATACAAGGGAACAAGAATTTTAAGATATTATTGGATAGTGAAAAAATTAAACCAAGTTCAAATATACTAAAAAAAGTCTAAAAATGTTTTCCTTTTTACTTTAATTAAAATAATTCAACGAATTAAAATTAACTAGTAATAAGAAACTATATTGAATGAAATAACTGGTAAAATTTATAGTCAATTACATTACTAAAAATAATTGAGAACAGAATAAATATAACAGTCACAAAACTGAAATCAGGTTATAATCAGATATTTAAGAAAATAACCTTTTATTGTCAAGTTTGGAATCATAACTTTGTTTTTTCTAATCAGAAGTATAATTTTGATTTTTACTGTTAATTTATGTATCGGATAATAATTGTTTTTGAATTTTTAAAAATTTTAAATTTTGATATAATTATGATTTGATTAAAAGGGGTGTAAAACAACTTATTCCACTAATTAAATTAATTATCGAATAAGTTGTTCTACAGGATATAAACATCCCAAACTAATCTAATACAAAATTAGATAAATTTGGTGTGCGACAAGAATAAAACAAAAAAAACAATTAACAAATAATAAACTTTATTGTGCCACTAGTGAATAACAATTACCCGGCAAATGTATCGTTCGGGAAAGTGGACAGTATATGTGTTGAAATAGAAATTGTCGTAGATAAAATTACTCGGAAGGATTCACAGAAACTTCGTTGTTCGTAAATATGATCTGGTTCTGTGTTGAAATAGAAATTGTCTCAGATAATATTGTTCAAAAAGATAGGCTGTATCTGACAATATTTGCCTAACGAAAATTGATCCAGTTATAATTTCTTCATTGTATAATTAATTAATCAATATCCCTAAGAATATTTATTTGAACTTAAATTTTATATGACGTCGCTCGAAGCGTAAATTATTATTAATTCCTTTTTTTTTAATTGCCTTGACTTTTTTTTCTTTTTGACGCAAACCAAGTAAACTAATTTCGAAGATGTAAAAATATCCATTCCTTTCTCTTTTACAATAAATCAACAATAGATAACCAAATAGTAAAAAAATATCACATTCTTCCAAGTCGAAATAAATATCACTTGGAATACGAATTTGGACAAAAATAAAAAAGTATGAATAAAAAATAATAAAAAAAATAATACAACCCTGAGATTGACACCGGACAAAAACGTAAAGTACATAAAAAAACAAACCCCTACATCAACGGGTTGTCAAAAATAAAACTTGAATATACAAATAAAACAAATCTCTTTAAATTATTACATCAAACACAGTCCTTTATTTAAAAAGAAGATATTAATAGGGCAAAAACTGTTTGGTTTCTTGTTCTTTCTTTTTTTAAGTATTGAATAATAAATAAAAACAATAATAAAATACAATTGTTGCGTTGCTCAGAATCGGTAAATTTTAATTGATTGTATTTTATTTATTAATTAATTACATTTTCTTTTATCAAATTTGTTTTAATAATAAATTCTTTTTTGAAAAACTAACTTTGATTTTTTTAACGTTTCGCTTATTTATATGCTGTGGTTATTTCGTTCCCACGCAAATCGGATTTTCTCTGTGGGATTTTTATCGATTAACCCTATGGTTCAACCCGCTGAGTCCAAAAATAAATCAATTGTTGTGTGAGAATATTTTGAATGTTTGATGTTTTGTGTTTGAATGTTGTATGTTGATTTGGAATTGTGTCTCTCCTACCCAGATGGCTGATTAATATTTTAATTCTTATTATCTACAAATATGTAATGTTTAAATTTATTTCTAATTTAAAATAATGGTAAAATTTTAAATATGTTAATTAATTTTATTTACTATTTTAAATAAATAAATTAAAGTAATATTTTTAAAATAATTAATATTCATTGAAATTTTAACTGATAAAAATTTGAATAAATATTTCAACAATTATTTATTTCTCCATTTGCTAAGTGTTAAGATTAAAGTCATTAATCAATTTATTTAGAAGGCACTCATACGAAAGCTTTGATAAAGATTGTCTTAAATACAATCAAACTTGTTGCGTTAATAAAAATATTATAAGTCAATTTGGTGTTTTTAATATGTTGAATAGGTTTTTTATCAAAAACCTCTACCAACAACAAAAAATAAAAATATCATGACAAACCCATACTACAAAAAGTATGCATCATAACAAAACTAATAAAAATAATGATCTCACCTGTGAAAATAATAGAATAATATGATAATTTATATAGAGGCACTTTGGCCAATTGTCCATTGAATAACTCACGTCACAGTACCGGCATCAAGTGTAGTAATGATAAATTAAAAAAAATTAATTAAATTTTAAGATTTGAAACAGCTTTACTTTGTCCATTTTTGATGTTTATTAATGGATTGTAGTGTCTTATTAATAATGATTCACAAAACTGCCGCTCATAGTGTTAATCAAAGCCCCTCTGTAAAACTGGAAACATATCTTTTGAAACAGAAGAAATTCTATTTTTACAATGTCATCAATGATCAAGAATCCTAATCCATCGACTTGATTGCTCACTAGTCCGGGTCTTGAGTTGACGATTCGTCTCTCCAAATTATAAGTTTTACAATCAAATTTACAATCAAATTTATAAACCAGATTAGCTTGCTGTAGTGAATTTTTAAATTGTTTTTTTTCTAAATACGAAGTACAAGAAAAATCAATTTAAAATTAAAAAAATGTCTTTTTTCTTTTTTTTCATATGAAAATTAATTAATTAAACAATAAAAAAATGCTTCTGAATTTAATCGAGAACTAAATCGAGAATATAAATATTTGTAAAATATTTGTAAATTAAATTAATAAAAGTTGTTTAAATAAGCAGTAAATTTTGGTGAAAAAAATTATGAATGGCGTGCAATAAATACAATTTTGAATATCAATTTCGTTTTTCTCTTTTGTTTCTCATAGTACTTATATGGATGAATTAATTCATTCATCTACGATCCTTCGAACTTTTGTTGAAGAGTTGACCGAATATTTCATTCATTCCCGGATTTTCTACATGCAAGATGGCTGCCTCGCTTTAATGTAGTACCTCGAGGCATCCATTTCTAATGAGTTTGTCACTGTCTTTGAGCTCTTTCTGTTTGCTGTCAGGCAGATACAGGCTATCGCGGACCTGGACAGGTGCTCTGGCTCACTCCAGAGCGTATTCGCAATGATGGCTTTTTATTCAACCCCGTACCTAGGTGACACGACGATAGGTCCATTCTCTACAATTTTGAACTTTGGATGTAATTGGAACTATTTTGAAGCTACTTATTCTTACAAATATTTAAATTTACATAATTTGTCCAATGTAACCACATTTTTTTATCTATATTTTTGTTTTTGTACATATTATCCTTTAGGCGTCTCTAAGAATATTTAAACCATGATTTTCAGTTACAAAAACTCCAAACTCTTCGAACTAAGCCCTTTATCATACCCTCTCTATTTTTTCAAAAAAGCTATGTGGTTTTGTGTAGGGTGGTGCTCATTTTTCTTAAGATTTTTTCACGGGATACCTAGTCATTTAATTAAATCTGTTACAAAAGCTTATCCCTGCAATTTTTAAAATGAAATGTCTTTGTTTTTATAGTATTAACTGCAGGTTAATTGGCTAATATTTTCAACACTGAAAAGTACTTAAAAAATATTATTATATTGAGTTCGAATTATGAATAATACTTCTCTGCATTATCAATCCTTCTAACAAATAAAATCGCAATAAATCATTATGACAATTCTAATTTAAGTAAAAATTCTTTAATAAAGTCAAATTATTTGTCATAGAAATTGCAATAAATCGTTATAATAATTCTAAGAATTTTCCCCTATTTAAGCTTGTTACAGAAAAATATTATTATATTGAGTTCGAATTATGAATAATACTCTGCATTATCAATTCTTCTAACAAATAACTCTAATACAGTATGTATGTATGTAAAGATACAGTCAAATTCAAACAGTCAAATGGAATATGGATTGACTAATTCTAACATTCAAGTTCTTGAGGCACTATAAAAACATATTGTGAAGTCTTCATTTGAGTTCATACTCGCGCAGCAATACATAGTCTACCATTCATTTAGAGAAATCAATGTACTTACTCTATTCAATGTATTTGAATACCTATTTTTAAAAAGTTATTGTAATTAACATGATACATTCAATGACTTTTTTTATTTATTATTTATTAAAATACCTCAACCAACACCTTATCCACCATCAAAAACTGTTTTTGTGCTGTGCTGTTTTACATGTTATATATATATATTAGAATATTAATATATTATGATTATATATTATGTCCCCTTAACTTTGATCATCAAAGTAATTAATAATAAAACACAATCCCGGTTTTGGTGTGCTGTTTTACTTTGTCATTAGGGCCTCGTACCGGCTAGGGAAATTTTAAATGTAGTTATACAGTTGAACCTGTCTAATACGTCCCTCTTTAATCCGGCAGGTCCGAAAATCCACATTTTTCAATCACGGTATTTGTTCTGACTCTCTATTCCGGCAAATTTTAAAATCACCGGCCATGTCGGATAAGACAGGTTCTACTGTACACTATGTGACGACCCTCTCGAGTGTAAACATTTTTAAAAGCTCGTGAGCCCCCAGTGGTTGTTAAGGGTCAACCACAACCCACTCTAATTTTATTTCGATTTTAATGACATTATATATAGGGTCGGACGCCTCCTATCTTGCCTGTCATCTGCCTAGCAGTACCAAGCTCAAGGGGCCTTCGGGTTCAGCTAAAGGTAGGATGGATTGTGGGCCCTCCACCTGGGTCAGTATCAATAGGAGATGACTTAAACATATGTAACCGATCACTCGCGTCTGTCTGTATGACACAGTTTACTATACGTCTGAACAGTTGACTGGCGAATTTTGTGGTACATTCTTGTCGTTATTCGTTATCATTAAGGATCCTTATTATAAAATTTTTGATATATATCGATACACTACCTACAAATCTCTTAATCGAATCATCTCTATTAGCCACAATGATAATTTACACCAGTGGATCTATCTAATTTTTACCACAAAATTCGTCTTCAGCAATATCGACAATAGGCTTGAATTACACAATTATCCGCAGCTGTTTAAACTCCTGGAGAAAGAAGAGAAAATGGAACTTTCGCCGCATCGAAACAACATTAATTTGGAGACCCCATTGCCACTCCATCAACTTGCATGTACCATTCATTATTAAAAATAAGATATATTTCTCAAATAAATCAAAAACTCCATCGGGTGTCCAAGCTAATCTAGTATATCAATTTAAATGTCACAAGTGTGAATCCTTGTACACTGGAGAAACAAATCGTCATCTCCGCACTAGAATAGCTGAACACACTCAATTGAGTAGGAATAGCTCGATTCTAGATCACAATAAAAAAATACAGAAATAGAGATAAAGTTAACTATGAAACTGAATTTACACTTTTGAAGAAAAATTTTGACACATATCATGAGAGTATTGTTGGAAACGTGGGGTTCGACGTGAATTTCGATCTCCGTAGGTTTCAACAGAAAAGGAAGATTTACAATTCGGTTAATTGCGAACCTTCCTGAAGGAATGAGTTTATTAAAAGAATTTGAGTTTAAAATGTCAAATTAAATTCGAATACTATTAAATGACAACACGAAACAATGTTCTTTAATAAACTTTTATTTATATTTACAATAAATACAGATAGCAAAATTAATTGTGTTTTCCTAATGTGTAATGTCTGATTTTAGAAGTGGTCACAGTACATCGACTGCAGACCACTAAAGATGATTTTAGAGATAATAAATATTATTAGTTTAAAAATTAAGGAAATATAATAATAAATTATTGATTTTAGGATATATTAAGTTTTAAATAATAAAAATTCTAAATAACTATTTAAGAACCTCACCAAATGTGAAAAATTATTCTCCTCCTACTAAAACTGATAGGCGTCCTCAGCTAACGAATCCTTCTGACAATGTAGTAATTTTCTTTTCGTATCAAGCGCAACTTCTCTTGGACGATAATACACAACTGATTTTCGTCAACGATAATTGAGCTGTCTTCTTATAACAAAAATCTGTTTCCTTCCAAAACGATAATAAATCTTCTATTGGACAGTAATTCGCAACAGTCTTCTTCAAAATAAACTAATGRTTTCTCAAATGAGTATTTCTTCGGAACTGTTACACTTCTATGACCAAAATCTTCTTGATACTGACAAGTCTTCAAGTCCAAAGTTCCTCTCAAGATCTGAATTACTTTTAAAATGTTCTGAATATACACAAAAATTCGTACCTGAATTACTTTTAAAATGTTCTGAATCTACGATTTTTTAAACTTCCTTATATACTTATTTTAAGTTACGTTGGTAACGTCGGCTTATTTAAAATTAGGTAGGTTTAGAAGGTTTTTTTATTCTAATTCTTACGTTGGCTTCTTATAATGTATTTTGACCTTCATAACTCCTTTCATATAATAATATTTTAATAAGTTTAATAAGTTCAACCAAATATAATATTTAATAAGTTTAAATAATAATTATAATATTCTATTAAATTATTTGTAATATTTTCAATATTTATAAAATAAATTCTAAATAAATAATATCGTCGTATTATTTATTTATCATATTAAATAATAAATTGTCTTTATTTACAATAAAATAATTAAAATAAACAAACGCAAAAATAAATAAAACAAAAAACACCAAACACATCACCAACAGTATAGTCACTGAGGCATTATTAATAAAGCATTTAAAACCATGCTTAAATGTTCAAAGTGAATTATCCAATCATATTAAAATCTTTTAATATTAAAAAAAGATTAATTGCGTAATAGTCAATGTGCTATATAAATGACTTGTAATTTTAAATTCACTTCACAACTGATGATGCAGTAATGGCGAAACATGTTTTAAGAAATAAAAACTTTTTTTTTGTGCTTTTTGTGAATATTTGCACATTATGTTTATGATAGGAAAAAGTAATCAATATATCAAAAATCTATTTGCACATTCAGATAGAGAATCAAAATGTGCATCAAACAGATTATATCGATTTTTAAAACGAGCACTTTTAAAAAATTTTATGTATTGATTTTTGCACTTTAGCACATGTGTAATCTTGATAGCACTGTGCTAGCACAATATAAAAGTGCAGCAAAATGTGTACTACCGATTGGCACTTTAAAAATATCGATTATCACAATGAGAAATGAGAAGTGTTGACAAGGAGACGGGAAACCGTGAAAAGCATAACTAAAACTATTTTAAAATTTAGGTAATTTATAAAAACTACAACTATTTTTAAATTTTAAATAATTCTTATAAAACTTAAACTATTTTTTATTTTAAAAGATTATTTTACAACTACTACAACTATATTTGAATTTAAAAATAGTTGTAGTAAATAGTTTTTATAAAATGAGATAAATATTAACGTTAAAATTTGTGTAACGCTTTTTATCGTTACCTTATATATATATATATATATATATATATATATACAACAAAAAATATTATGGAGTGTGTTACGCAATATCATAAATCAATATATTTGTAGTATTAAATAAATGGTTTTGTTAAAAGCTCTTATGCTTGATCGTATGAATATTTGATGATGTGCTACGATGTGCTGACCCTTGATTTGCATATTTTTATTGATTTTTGCACATTTAGCACTTGAGTTTGATTTGCTTAGTGATTGCTATGGAAATCGCGACCGTTGCCATGGTATCCGTTACTATGGTAACCGAATATTGATTGATTATCGACTGGTGTAGAATGCCCTATGTTTCTCCCTACTGTCCTCAACTCCTGTCCCCAAATCTCTTCAGAGAGATTAATTGCGATCGATCTTGCGTAGCACCAGAATTGACTGCGGTTGTAATTGGTCATTTCTCATTTGGGTTTTTGTTTCTAAAACGTTACGCCAATTTCTCTGCAATATCCCATACTCCCGATTTTACTGTTTCGTCTCATCCGCCGCCCAACACCATTCTCTTCAAAAAGTTGCATGGTTGCCGCATTTATTTACCGACTATGAACCACCAGCTGACCAAACGACGAGAGTAACTTCCACCGCGTCAGATGCTGCACGAATTCCAATATATTGCCGATCCGACATCAGCGTCGTTCATCACCACTCTCGTATATAGCGAATCAAAATGCTCTCTTCCCATTTATCTTCACAGAGGGTATTGTTTCGAGTTCAAAACTATAAACATTTATTATACGTTCCACTTATAATGTTCTGTTGTCCATTATAAAGTCACTATACTACGTTTCTGTCGCTATTGCCACCTGAGGATCCGTATGGAGCACGTGGTCCATGATACGTCTCATGATTTTTTGCGATAAATTCAGACCAAATCTAAGACGAATCAAACAAAATCGCCATCCTTCGTGTTGTTTTACCTGATAAGGCCATAAGGTGAGATTAGATTTTGTTATTCCTCACAACCTGAGGACCACTTCTCTTTACCATTTTACCATGGCCACGCAACTACGCGACTCTGTTATCAAAATATAAAAAAACAAAAACATCAGCTACTCAATGTTGTTAAAGTAAACATGTTTCATACATATTCCAAAAAGCGATTGTTATTCGATGATACTTTTTATATTATATTAAAAACTTTCAAAAAATTTATTTAATTGATCTTCTTAATTTTAGTAATTTTATTTTTTCAAACGTTATATTTAATTATATAAAAATTTTAATGTGTACATATTTAAGATAACCTTCTTTAAAAAATTTGCATAGCATATTTAATGCCTAACATTACTCATTCCAGACATTTTATCAAGCCGCAATATAATTCAACGTTGTTTTTCGTCAATCTACCTTCTGTCCCGTCAAATTAATAACAGAATATATTCCAGAATCCCTCAGAATAATCTAATTTTCGTTTACCTTTGATCATTAATCGACTTTATGACATTATTGATACAGATATTGAACAATCGTTGATGTAAAGTAAATTATTTGTTGTTGTTACCCTCTAAATCTCATATTCTGTTTCAGTAATCAATTGCAAACTCCTTTTTCATTTTCTGTTGGAACTGTAGTTGATTATGTTTTAAATATTATAGTTTTAGTATTTATTTTTTTTTTTATTTTTTATGATAGAAACGTGCTCAGAAACCTCATTAAAATTAATCACGATTCAATTAGATATTGTTTCTTTTTAGGGTCTTTAATGTAACAGATAACATTTAATGATTTCCGATTTCTTTCAAAACTTTTTTATATAAATACAAACATAGGAATATTTTAATATAGATAATTAATATAAGGCCTCTACAATATTTATATTAAAAAATATTGGTTTTTGTTTGACAGCATCAATTGAAGAGTTCGATTTCTGCTTGTTGGAGACTTCTCATGTCCTATTGACTGGAATTGCATTTTGCACAAAATATATCTTAAAATTTTTATTTTCAAATTCATTTCATTTTTTAAAATCATTTTTCTTAACACAAAACATGAAAGACAATTAAACCGAATAAAATCGCTCAGTTAATGACTCTCATCATTATCACTTTCTACTTGAACAAAGAAATGTCTCTTCAGGAATCGATCTTCAATTCTAGTAATGCGATTGAAAAAATAAGAGACAAAAGATACAGATTCGTCCATCCTGGACACCGCCCAAGGAGCTGATTATAAAAATTATTCCCGATAAGGATTCCGACAATCATACTCTAATCTATGAATGCTCTGTAAGCCGGAGCCGATATTTTTATGATTGGACAATTTGGATTTTGGTTCTATTAATGATATATATTTGCTGATAAAGTTCAGGTGATCTCCTAAGGTAAAATAAAACGATAATATCTTCGGGAATCTTTTACCGTAAAAGCTACTAATAGCGAACCGATTGGATATGGAACCGAGAAAATTCCTGATTGGTGAGATCATCGTCCTATCATTGCTGAACAGGAGGGTGTACCCATATTTGCTCCATCAGATCGTGTCACAATCAACATTCTTTTTGTACAATTTTTCTTACTTAGTTAAGCTTTATTGTACTATTAGGGTGAGTCATAAGTTGTGGGGCACTCTTTCCAAAGTAATTATCTTTAATTACAACATGAATTGTCGAATCGATATTAATTGAATTTGTATATCGTAATAAAGCTCATA
>MQRK01217717.1:13508-26424 GCA_001938485.1 Girardia tigrina
TCCTCCATTTCTCAAACAAGAACATCTTTTATCACAATGAAACCAAAATTGTTTTTATTTGATTTATTATCAAAATTTAATTTAATTTATCAAATGGATTTTATAATTTTACATTTTTTTAACAATCGTTATTTAAATGAGTATCATTTATTTATGATTCTAATAATTTATATTCCACACTCAATTTGATTTTTTAAAATTATATTTATTATTTATATTTTTATTGTAATATTTCAGGAAAAGAAGTTTGATTAAACATAAAAAAATTATTATCAAATTTTGAAGGTACAGCCCTTCTGAAAGCTCTGAAGACTCTCTCTACTCATTGAGAATCAAATATAACATTTTGCAATTTATACAAAATTTCTCTCGTATTTTGAATTCGAAAAATTAAATCAAATATATTTTTAACACTAAAATTTACAAAGATATCACATAGAATATACAGCTGATTGTGAGTACTTTGTAAAATCACGAGGAATTTTATATTTTATAGGGTGTTCAAAAAATAGCGCTTTTAAAAAACCCTGTATATATTATTAACTATAAAACTAAATTTTAATTTTATAATGTCGATGATGAATCTTATTGTGGTGCTCCGATCAAACGACCGAAATTAAAAAACTATTGTTTAAATGAATTAATGAAAAATAGTTTTTGTACACAATTTCGAATTTAATTAACTAAAATATATTCTTCTTCTCAACCATGTTTTTTATTTACTTTGAATAAAAAAAAATGAAAGCGATGCGCACCGTCATATATCGACCTTAACACCGACCCTCACACACTTCGGCGGTGCCCGGTACACACCTACAGCCGCCACAGTTGCACTTTCGGGTCGAGAGTCGTCGGGCTTGGTCAATCGCAAGCTGCCTGGAAACAGGTGCTGGCCTTTACAGCCCGATTCGGAGGCCAGTACTATACTTATATTTATCAGTTCCCCAGATATGTGCATTATATATATATATATATATATATATAAAACATAACATAAATAAGTATTATTAATAACATAATTATTCCTCAAATATAGTATTTCTCTGCAAAACAGTAACTGAGAATTCAAATTTATTCTTTATATATTTCTGCTCATGGAGACCATCGACGGAAACAACAAACGAGAAAGTGGCTGAGGTGAAACAGTGCTTGATGAAGATAGGAATTTGTCCACTAGAGGAATCAATACTCTGGCAGAAGTTGTCGTCAATGTAGCCTACCGTATTGTGACGGAGAAATTGAAAATGAAGTGTGTCTGTGTCAGATGGATTCCTCTTCAATTAACAGAAAATCACAAGACCCAGAGAGTGGAGAAAGCACAACACTTGCATCAAAATCTGAATGGTTACACTGTATTTGTCGACAAGAAGTGGGTGTACAGTGATCTTTTACCCTGTTGACGAAACAATGCTTCTTCATTGGCAGCAGACGGTGACAGAGATACATTACTTAACCCCACAAAATGTCCCATTACAAGTATCATACTGCATCATTTAAGTATAAATTTTATTCCGAAATTCTTCAACATTTTAGGTAGTGAGCTAAAGGTACTTATCAAATTGTTGCTTTATGATTTTGTAATATTATCTATTGGAAAATGCGATATTTATTTTTTTCATGGACAAATTCTTTGGTTTTAATTCATTGATAAATGGAAATGAAATGTGACTTCTAAAATCTGTGATGTTGAGTGTCAGCGTGCAGTGCAGAATAGGAAAGCTCTATGGTATTCCAGCACTTCAAGTAAATGGAAACCAGTATTGAAGATGAAATAGTTGTTAATTGAAAGGATTCGAATAGTCAACTTTTGGTCTGTCATTCAACATGATATATAACACAATATATCAATAGAGCTTGAGTTACTTCTGTGGTTTACCTTGATAAAGAAAGTAATCTTATATAAGTTGGCCTGGTACAGCATGCTGCTGAAACGTGTGCCAAACCATTGTTTCACAGTAGTCGTCATATCACAATAGAATAATGTTTTTCATCTGTGGCCTTGGCTCATTCTTTACTGAACGACAGGCTTACTTTACCTGGTGCACTTAGAGCTAAAAATCTAAGATTTCTTCTCCATTTCTGAAGAGTAATAGCTAATAAGATTTTTTGTCATTGTTCGGCTTCACCAATGTCCTTATGTGCCGAAGAAGAAGAGGCCGGTTATTTAACTCTCAAATAGATTACAATAGATTACAATGATCAGTGTGTACATGGAATAACTTATTGCTGGACCAATAAACTGTTCTTCAACCTCCTGGACATGAGCGTTTTCAATGACTATGTTTGTTTCAAGAGTCTCTACCCTCAATGGAAGCAAGGCAAATTATTCCAAGGACGACTTTTCCTGTTAAAACTCTCACAAAATTTCGGAACTTATCACACAATGGGAAAGGACGTAATCACACAATTCCTCACACAAGTTTACCTATCCTACTAATTCATTTAGAATCAAGGCTTTTACAGTAAAGAGACTACCGCCTTGTTGAAAGAAAGAAGGAATCAGCATGGTTAGAAATGAAAAACATTGTTAGAAAAACATTGTTAGAAATGTCACCGCAGCAGTCAGGTACGGATCAAATGCTACATGTGTACAAACTTTGTTGTCAAAATTCATCAAGAAAAGCAGACCACCTGCCTTGACTCTAAAGAAACAATTAGAATTCATGTTCTTTCTTGCATTTTATATTTTTCTTATCATAAATAATTAATAAGTCATTATGTTCACCTTTTCATATTTATGCCTTTCTTGTGGTAAATAATCAGGAAATAAAAAGCTCTTTTAGAGATAGGACATATGCACGGTATCAGAATAAAAATTAAGCAAGAAGTCGCAAATTTTTATACATTTTACTGTATTTCAGTTACTTGTAAAAGGCAAAGAGAGTATGTACCCGATGATTTTCTTATTTCTGGTAGGAACTCGGGGGTTTCCTTGAGTACAATGACCAGAAATCATAGTCATTATAATAGAAATAATAGATGCTAAGTACGTTTACAATTTGCCAGCAATGCGCACCGAATGTGAGTAAAATGAGTGCCAGAAGCATGGTTAAGTGATAGACAACAATGACCATTGAGTATATCTGTTTAACTGTTACTCACAATTGAAAATCTGACTGAAAATGGTAATAACGTTTTCGACAACCTGGTGTGACAAAATACTAAATGATACTAACTGATATAATTCTATAATCATATTAGCATTTTTATATTTAATATGAAAAATTAATTTTAATCTATCCATTTTTATTGAATTCTATGTGGTCCTAAACTTTCTCCCAGCACTATTCATAAATAATATATTACTTAATACAATTAATATCCAACGACAGCCGACAGTAATTTCAGATTTTAGATTTCCTACATATTTGCAATTATTGTAATGTCCACCATTTTAGCGTTATGTTTAACTACTTCTAGCTATTCATAAAAGGATTTAGGTTCAATTACATATTATCAGATTTCAGAATCCTCTCACAAATATTGAAGTTACAATTAATTAGCTTTATTTGCAGGAGAGGTTAATTTACAGAAAGAAAACTATGGGAACAAAACCGGATGCGTTCATTTACAACTAGAAAGTAGTACGTATTCGCAAACATAACTTAAGGATTGCTAACCTTATACAATATAGTATGACTATTAATTTTCTATTAAAATTATCAATGCTATCAAAATGGCAGATATGGAAACAGTTGTTATACTTGAAGTATCTTTTTATGACTTTTCGCATATCAGTTAAAATAATGACATTAAAAAAATATCACCGATATTCGATAACCTCGCTTGTTACCTGATTGACGGTTTACCTATCCTCATTCTGTACCATGATGGTAAGATACTCCCAAAAAATTTGCACCATCAACCGAGAAATTCCCCGCTAACACCACCGTGCCGTTACTACGCAGCTGTACAATTCGCTCTATCACCAACGACAATAAGACACATGAAAAAAGAGGTTGTTTGGGACCATTTTGGTGACATCCAATCGAAATTAGTAACAACAAACAATCAAACCTCCACCAATATTGAGCACGATTCGTGCAAAAAAAAGAAATAAAATATAGAAAAAACATGAATTTTCAAAAGAAAGTGGGAAATGGTTATCATAAAATACAATAATTATGGTGCTAGCCTCCGGATCGGGCTGTGAAGGCAAACACACAATTCTCGTGCGGGAAATCATCGCTCGACGGGACGGATTTGTGTCAACGAGAATTTAGAGTACCGCTGAGTAACGGTGTCTCCTCCGAATCACCATGGCTTCCCGTACCGCGTCCCTGTTGCTGTGACCGTCAATAAAACTCGATGTGGCAAATTGTTCGATCGGTTCGTCAACAAGCGGCCCGGGTGCATGGTCAGTGAGGTTGTGGGGTTTCAACATGCGTCGCCAAATCGTGTGAGGCGATGACGCGTGTGATCCGACCGATTGAGGCCGCTTCCGCACAGTGCGGTTCGAATAGTTATTCATTATAACTTTAAAATCAATCGTAAAATCTGTTCAAAATTAAAACGAGAGTAAAGCGGAGACATTTATTAAATTTATTCAATTCAATTTAAAAAATTGTGTCACCAAATATTATTAAAACAAAAATGTAATTTTTTTGTTTAATATTCGAACACCACATCAATAAAAGACGAATCTTTAAAAAAATAAAGTAAAATCTGCACGCGGTTAACGATTTTCTGTTTGAAAAATTATTAACTTTGATAATTTGCTTTTTAAATCTTTTACTGAGATCAGAATGCCATGAACATTGTACATGGATAAAGGTACATTTAAAAAAAGACCCGAGTTCTTTTTTTTAATAGTGTAATTTGTGGGTCCGTTTTTTTTAATAGCTTATTATTTGGGTCTGTTTTTTAATGGTGTCTTATTTGGATCTGTATTTTTAATAGTGTATTTTTTTATAGTTTTAGGGTTAATTTAATCCCATGAAAGTTTTATAGCATTAGATAATTCTTATTGGCTAAAATAAGGGGAAAATTTTACATTGAATAATTTTTATTGGTAAAAGTATTGCACAATTTTTTATTCGTTGACACAACTGAATATATTTTCGAGTTTTTCAGTCATAAAAGAATTGTGAAATGTACAATCAAATGTGCCACCTGTAACATAGAAATGAAGTTGTGCCCAATTAAAAAAAAACTGCGACAAGTACATTTTCAAATTCTTATATCGAGGTTGTAACAAATATAAAAAATTATATCCATCCGACAACGTAGTTTTTTACAAGAAAGTAAAATGGATCTCAGAATATTTTTGGAAATTTTCTTAAAAAGCAAAATCAGTTAAAAAGACGTTGAAAGATCTGAGTATTTCAGCTCTGACACTGATAAAAAATCATAAAAAGATTATGCAGTGCATTCGAAGATACTTTGATAGCAACCCGATAAAATTAAGCAATGTCGAAACCATTGTGAAAATCGACGAAAGTTTTTTTTCGCATAAACCAAAATATAACAGCTACGGAAACTGTATGGGTTTTGGAATTGTGGACACAATTTTTACACTTTTTTGCCGAAACTTTAATACCGATCATTCAAAGGGTATGTATAGATAGAACAATAATTCATTCGGATGAGTGGCGGGCTTATAGAACATTAACTCAGCATGGATTCAGTCATAAGTCTGTTAACCACAGTTTATTCTTTGTGGACTTTGTTACTGATATCCATACTCAGGCCTTTGAATCTTATTGGAATAAAATAAAAACGTGACGAGTCAATGATGGAAATCAAGAAAACGGAACGAACTGCGTATTTACTAGAATTCATGTGGCGTGATAATATTCGTTCATGTTGTTTTGAACAGTTATGTGATCTTTTGAGCTCATTTTATGTTTAAACTGAAATTAATCAATAATATACTTCAATTTTTTTAATAGCGTAATTTAGGGTCTTTTTTTAATAGATCCAAATATTGTTCCAATTGAACTCAATTTCCATTACTGAACTCTGGTGATAGGTCAATATTTTGATGATATTTGCGAGCATTGTGAAATGCTTATTCATTTATAAAATGCGAGCATTGTATTTGTGAAACATTGTTGATAAGATCATGTGATCCTAAAATCAATGTTCAAACAGCACTCTCAACTAATTTGTTAAGAGTTTTCGATTAGACTCACGTAAGTGATTACATAATCATTCATTTCTTATATAAAAGGAATAAAAAAGAACATAATCTGATGATGACGGTTAAACCATCGAAATTTATTTTCTAAAATATATTTTTAAATGGCGTTTATTTGTTTATAATAAAAAATTGCCATCTTTTTTCAAGTATATTTGCGAGATAAAGGATTTTAGAATAGGACAAGAGTAGCCCATTGTCACCGATTATGACTCAGAGATTGTTTATATTTCTCACAAATTATAACCTTTCCAATGAGGCTTTTTCTTTGATTTTCGATGGGTCGATTCATCGGCAAAGATTTCCCCCAGGGTAGCTCTAACGAACCAGAAATAGTCAACTGATCGATTCACGTCCTATTAAGTCACAAGGCTCAACCAAACACCATACAAATGACCTTGTTTAAGCAACAGCAGATGGAGTTAGAACGTCTTTGTTGCCCGCCCTGCTCTTTCAATAGTTCATTGACTCCCGTGAGCCTGGGGCTTCTATAACAAAGAGAAAGTTAAACCTCTATTAACATGGTAAAAGTCTGTCTAAGTGCATCTAAGTCTATCTAAGTCTAAGCGCATACTTCCATTAAAGATAAAAAGTTCTTTTTTCAAAAGAAATTGAGTTTTATTTTATCAAACTTTTGTTCCGTTTCATATTTGACAATTCCTAAAATTATTTTTTTAAAAAAATAATAAATGTAAATCACAAAAAAATAAATAATTATAATTCCTTTTACAAAAATAAAATAAACTAATTATATGCATTATATTTAAAATAAATTTTGAAAAAAATAATGATTATATTTATTTTAATATAAAAATAAATTGAAATCGAAACATTTCACATTTCATTTATGATTAATTAAAAGTTAATAAACATTAATAAAAAAGTGAAAAAAATAAAATATATAACGTTTCCTTCGGTGGGAATGGCTCGGGGAAATATCCCCCAGCAACTGGATTTTAATTGTCTTTTTATTGCTAATTTATTTATCATTTATTTTTGTTATCGAAAATTGCAGCTGGAAAACATATATTAGTTGAAGTTAAATTTTTGCAGTTTTGAAAAATTTTTGGGGAAATAAATTTTTCTTTTATGTCGAATATATCACGCACTGGACAGCTGTGATCCAGACTTGATCCCGTTCGAGCAAACACGAAGATTAAGAGTATGATATGTTTGATAAATTAATACCATAAAATGATGCCTTCTGTTTCGATGATCCCGCTGACAAAACGGGGACGCACGAGAACGAGGAGCTCCGACTTTCTGTTCGACTGAAAGAGGCTGAAAGAAATTGTTTGCAGCCAAATTATTCCATCAATCAACCAGCCAGACTTACTCTGTGTTCTGAATTCTTGTCTTCCCATAATAAATGTGATCCTCAATCAAAGAGGGTTTAGCTGAAATTATCAAAAACTTTGTTTATTGAAAAGAAAAATATAAAAATAAAAAAAATTTAGTTAAGGAAATTTCATTAGTTCATTTGGGATGAATGCGTTTAAGTTGCGAAAGAAACTCGAGTTTGTCTCTCTTGTTTATTTTGTGATTTTTCTATCAAAAATACTAAATAAAATGCGATTAGAAATGGAATTAGGGAACACATAAATAGAAAGCTAATTAATTAAAATTGATTCATAGCTGATGATGGTCAAGGCTGATCGAAACATGATCCACGTTAACAATATTTTAAAAAGCGCTTTATCAAATATTTAGTCGAATATTATCAATCTAATGTTTATCAATCTAGAAATCATAAGCTTTAAAGCTGTGAACTCATTTGAATCATATCAGTTACTGAATAACAAACTAGAAAGAAAAGAAATGAATCTTAATTTTCGCATAATTTGTAGAAATGAAGCTCTTATTCCAAATTTTATCATAAATCTAAAATTATATAAAGTTTCAACTGAAAAGGAAATTGCGGAGGTCCAGCAATCCAGAAGTCAGACATGAGGTAGAGTTACCCTCAAACCACCATCAATTGCAGGTAGATACGCAGTTCAGTCTTTACTTGTGTGTTAACCACAAATCCCGGTATGTTCTCACAAATAAATACGTAGGTTACATTCAATATGTTCAACTTGGTCGTATCAAACTCACAATGTGTAGGGAAATAGTTTGCATCAGGTTGATAAAAGGGAAAAGTGCTGTTTCCAGCTTCACTGATATAGTTTCTCATTTTCTGACAGCCTTTATGTAAAGCTTCAACATGTGGATATAGTTATTTCAGACTCTAAAGGACTTCAAGCGCTGAATTATCCCTCCATCTGCAAAGTAAGTTAGTCTATCTGTCACAATATGTACCTTTACGTCTACTCCTTCATATTCCATAAACCTTTACATAATCTTTACAGTACACTTACGTAGCTAGTCCTCTTTCACAGCAGATGATGCAGAGAAATCGAGATGCTCAGAAATGTTCAAACTATTACTTTTCTCAACCTTCTTGACAAAAATCATGAATAATCAACCAGATGATCAGTATGGTAAAGTGCGACTTAAAACCAACTGTTACACCTTGTGATAAAGGGCGTCGTCCGAAGAGCATCAGGTTTACCTTTCGCTAGTCTAAGAAGTTTTAATAATTTTCATTAACAAATAATTTTTATTTCAATAATTATTCATTCATTAATTTAATGGTAAATTTCATTAATCCAAATATATGTATTGAAGAAATAGAGGCCAGTGTGTGCCAATTGGTTTTTTCTAATTGAGTTGTTGAACTCACTCTGATTGGCTGATCAAATAGAGCGAGTGTTTTGGTTGCAGTGAATTTGAAATTCACAATTAAAATTTTTGTTGTACGATTAATTTAGAATTAGAATTAAAATTTGATTGCTAAAGATTTTACGAACACTCGATTTGAATTTTGATTGTTAAAATTACACTAACTCGATTTGAATTTGATTTTTAGAGTTGTACGAAAGCTCAATTTTGTGAAAGTGACGATATCTTTTCTGATTCTTTTGCAATTGGTGAATTTATTGAGTAGAATAAATTTTTGTCTTATATTTTGTTTTTTACTAAATTTAAATTTATTTAGTCACGTATTTTTATATTTTTGAATCTATTTTTTAAGGAATTTTACAAATTGAAAATTATTTGAAACAATATTTTAAAAAAACCAAAATATTAAACGATAATAAAGCATGATCAGTCTGAATAAGAATTATAATAAATGGACCCAGCACGAAATACCTGAATCTAAATTAATAAGATACTACATTTCTTCTACCACCGTCTAGTCTTCGGGGTAACCTGGAGATCGAGCGCAACAACCTATTTAGAAAACATGTAAAATCCCAATCATAGGTCTTAACTAAATCTATCATTTTTTGAACTTTATAAGATCAGCCTAAAGGTCTCATGTAAGATCAATATTTTTGTGGTGCTCGAATATTAAACAAAAAATTACATTTTTGTTTTAATAATATTTGATGACACTTTTTAAAAAAAATACAATTTTAATTTAGTAATTCTAATAAATGGCTTCGTTGATTGTCATTTAATAATGAATAATAATTCGAACCGCAATGTGCGGCAGTGGTCCCGATTGGTCGGATTCCGTGCGCCATCATCTCACTTAATTTGGAAATGCATAGCGGACCCCAACAACAACCGACCACGCATTCGGGTCGCATTTCGACGAACCGATCGTACAATTCTCCACATCGAGTATTATCGACGTTCACAGCAACAGGGACGCGGTACGGGAAGCCATGGTGATTCGGAGGAGACACCGTTACTCAGCAGTACTCTGAATTCTGGTTGACACTAGACCTGCCAATCCGTCCCGTCGAGCGACGATTTCCCGCACGAGAAATGAGTGTTTGCCTTCACAGCCCGATCCAGAGGCCAAAACCATCATTTTATATTTTGATTTAAATGTCTGGCAAATATACAAACCGTTTGTTATTAATTACTCATCTCGTATTATTTTGATAAAATTGTCGTAAAATGATTTTCAATTATAAAAATACCAGTTAAAATTAATTAATTAATTTATTTATTCCAATGGTAGGCTCTTCTTGCCAGTCGACCAAAACAGGGAGACTTAATTGTTGGTTTTGATGCGCTGAACAATTACGCTTCAAGTCACAAATTTCCTTTATTTTAGTTTAAGGAATTTCGCATTGAATAAAACATAATAAAATTTGCCCCTCGCTAACAATCAAAAAGTTGCCGGTATAAAAAATTTAAAACAATCTAGCAAATTTGTCTTTGAACTATTTCTGCCGACGACATTGAGCTCATAGGAAAGATCTAACTGGTATTAACAAATTTGTCTTTTATTATGCTCTAAAACTAATCATACGAAAATATCTTGTTGAAATTGATAAATTAACACAATTATTTGCTTAAGTGATTCAATAAACCTAATAAATTATTTGAGAATCGTTATTATTATTATTATTATAAAACAAGATAGGACTGCCAAGACATTTATGTTCGAGACTTCTCCGACAGGAGGAATGCAAAACTTTAGCGAAAAGTTTTAAAATTCGGAAGTTCTGCTATGATAATAATCTTCATGATGTGTTTAAAAAGACGAAAAAAGATACAAAGTTAAGAAGTTTTGCGAAAAACATCTAATTGTTGGAACGAAGGTTTTGTCAGTAAATTAACATTTTATTAAAAGCAAAATTTTTATAATAGCAACGGTTCGTTTTCATTAATATAATCACCATTACTTTCGATTATTCGCATCCAAAAGAGCTTTTGCAAGAAAATTCTGTAGCACTTTTCAGATCGAAAACTCTTCCACATGTTCATCCCCAATGAAGCGGCGTCCGCAAAGAAAATTGTTTCATGATCTGAAAAGATTATAATTTGATACGGCAACGTCTGGGCTATATATGATTAGAATAGCCAGACTCAATTCTGCAAGTTTAGGCACATCCGTCGTGAAACATGAGGTCTGCTGTTGATTTGTTGAAAGCGGCCTAAACAAAGTCTAATTGGGTGCAGAAAACTTTAGAAGTCACGGAATGAGTTCCAAATGAACAGGCCCCAATGCCATACACAAAGAGCACTACATCCCATTTTTTTGATGTGGATTACTTTGAGGCGTACCTTTTCAAGTTGACCTTGACTAAGTCATTGGTGTTTGTATTTTGGTTATTGTAAACAACCAACTACTCATTGTACGTAAAAATCTGTTGATATCCTTCAAGGTTGAATCTTAGCAATAGCCAAGAACAGCTGTTGATTCGCCATTTTTTTGCATTTCGTTGAGTTCATGCAGGATATTTTGACCACGTTTATTTTGCTTGTAAGTTTTCAGAAAGATCTGAATATGTTGTATGGAAGTTTGGAGTTCGAATCCTCTTCAATAGAACTGTGTCGCACTCGTTTATCTATGGCAATTGGGCATCCAGAACATCTTTTGTCTTTATGATGCGTATTACCGAAGCGGAATTTCGCGTACCATCGAAAAGTACTCATTGTGTCGTGGAATCTCGGCCGTTTCGAACGCAAATATTTTTAGACGCTTCCGCTGCTGTATGACCAAGTTTGAATTTGTGTATAATCAAGTTTTGGAATCCTTGAAGCCTTTTTCGCATTTTAACTTATTCTTCAAATCAATAACTTTTTATAGAAAAAACTATACGAAGCAAATAGTATATCAAAGTAATTGTAAGAATATACAATGTATAAAATCAATATAAGACAAAATTAATTTTAAAAAATATTTACAGTTTTTAAATAACTGACAAAAATTTCGGTCCAGC
This sequence comes from Girardia tigrina, assembly GCA_001938485.1. Lineage (NCBI taxonomy): Eukaryota > Metazoa > Platyhelminthes > Tricladida > Dugesiidae > Girardia > Girardia tigrina. Next base: position 25,377 of record MQRK01217717.1, read on the forward strand.
CATTTATTTTTATTATCAGAACTTGATATCTATTTGTGATCTTATAAACCAAGTGTAAAGAACTTTGTGTCTTTATTATATTTAGGAAATCTGAGCTTTTTGTTCTTTATAATGGCTGCAAATCCTTGCAGTAATCATCAGGATTATATTAAAAAATAATTAAATCAACAAAACAGAAACTCGTTGTAGTTTTTTTGTATTATGAAAATAAACTCATCATTCGGTAAAAGGGCTCTTGATTCCTGTTTATGGACATGTCGAAACTAAAATATATCCGAATATTCCGTCGAGAATAATTGGACAAAGAAGATTTAATTTACTCAGGTACATTTGCAGTGAGACGAACAGGGACCACGACGATAGCGATAGCCCGTCGAGGGGAAAAACTTGTTTTTTGTTAAACACGGTGAGGTTGTATTCAAATAAAAAACATACTGTAGAAAGGTCGAGTTGTGGCAGAGATTGTGGCGGTGCCATCGGAAATTCAGCCATTTGTTAACTAATACCATCCGAGGAGTGAGACCATATGATCCGTGTGAGGATTTGGCGAACTCATAAAATTTTGAATATTTAAAATTAGCAAATTAAAAATTTAAATTAAAATTTTAAATTAAAAAAGTAATTCTCAGAAATAAATTATTGAAATTTTATTTGCTAAAAATGTAATTTTTAAAACAGATAATTTTTAATCTATAAAGCAATTTGAAATTTTATAAGTTTCAAATTATTTGCTAAATAATTATTTTTTTAAACATTTGATATTTTTAAAAAAATAAAGTAAAACAGCCATCAAAAATTTTATAATTAACGTATAAATATCTATAATTAAAACTAAAGTTTATAAATTGCTATTTACAATTAAATTTTGATATCTGGTTTTGTGCAAATAAGAAAATATTGTTCCTCGTAAATTTGTTTAGAAATAGTTAATTTCACCCGCCAAGATGGAAAATTGATATTTTAAATATTTTAAAACGTCAATTTTAAAATTATAATAACCAACTCTAAAATTAAATTAATAATATATAAATAATATATTGAAAATATT
>MQRK01217722.1:0-10184 GCA_001938485.1 Girardia tigrina
AAAACAGTAAATTAAATAATACATATGAAAAAATAAAAAATTCAATATATTAAATAAAAATAAAAAATTAATTGAAAAAATAAGTAATTAAATATTATCAAAATAAATTAAAAATAATAATATAAAAATAATAAAAAAAAATTATAATATAAAAAAAATTGAACCCCCGGCAAGAGAGGGCCGCGAAGCGGGCCGAGCGCGCTAGTTATTTATATAGTCTTGTGAACGCTAATTTAATATTGTTAAAAAATAATTTTGTGAAAGCTTTTTTAATAAATCGATAACAGTACATATTTCAGAATATTCTACATCATCAGCAAATATTTTATTTATTTATTTAATTTAAGATTTTATTGGATAATGTTAAAAAAGTTTTATAAATTTTAATTAAAGATTTTAAGATTTGAAACGGCTAAACTTTGTACATTTTGGATGTTTATTAATGGGTTGTAGTGTCGTATTAATTATTGTGAAAGTATGTTAACTGATGAACTCCCAACTAGTTATCAGTTTACAGACTTTAAACTATGATGTATGTGAAGGACAGGCCCACTCTAAAAATTTTTAAAACAATTAATTTTTATAAAAAATTTTCTAAAATAAGGGAATATTTAAAATCAAAAGTTTTCTAAGCAATTATAATGTAAAAATATATCTTAATTAATTTTAAAAAGTTATTTTCGGAAATAATCGAATTTTAATTGTAGACTAAAAACTTAAAATGAAATTAATATGGAAATAATGGATTTTTAAATAATTGATTTAAAAGAAATATATAAAGACAAGGATAATTATATTTGTACTAATTTTAAAAGTTATTCTAAAAAATAAAATTTGGTGTTAATGAGTTATAATTTTGATCAAGAACCCAACAATGTAAATAAAAGAAATCAATACTAAAGGGTAATATTTAAAAATGTGTAATTATAATTAATCCAACAGAAAAAGAAAAAGAAGACTGTAACACGAAATCACAAATAACAGGAAGTTGAGAATACTAGGAATGATTATTACAAAATTAATTATTTTCGTTACTTGAACTACTGAATTAAATATAATGTCTTTAGTATTTGTCGATAATTGTTCTTTGGTGGTATTTGGGGAATACTTAGTTGTAGGGATAATAATTATTGTCTTCTAGTTGTTTTCTATCGGGTGTTCGATAAAACATTGTTCAAATTATGAGTACTTTTAGGTTCTTGATAGTTTCACCGAGTAAATAAAGATTTTAAATAAAGATTCATTTAGTGTAATTATACAAATGATAATCAGGCGGTTATACAAATTTTCGTCAGGAAGAAAAAATCAGAAAAAATACCTCGTCGGTTTTTAACAAAATAATTATTTGTCTATTTTTGATTATAATTCTTATTATCGATTATTATATTTTTTAAATTTTAAATGATAAATTTTATTATTATCATCTTAACGACATTATCGTTAAGATGATAATTTGAACAACTTAAACAATAAATTATAATAAAGGAAGACAAGAAATGATAATAACTATCTAAATAATAAATATACAAATAATATAAAGATTAAATAATAAAATAAATAAATGATAGTAAATGTAAGGTGAGTCTTTCTTCCATCTCAGAACATTGACAAACACATGTTATTTTTAGTTAGTCGACCTCTACTTATTTTTTTACTCTAATTTTTTATGTGAAAGCCAGTAATGTTACTTTTTTCAACATAGTGAATATGAACGTACTTTATGTATTTTTATGTATTTAGTTTTTCTTTTGAAAACCTTTTTTTAAAACTTTTCTTTTGAAAAGCTTCCCGTAACCTATCGTCATATCCTTTTGTCTCGACTGATACATTCTCGTACGCATATATAAGTTCATGAGATAGCAATCCAATTATCAAAAGCTCTTGTATATTTTCTGGTGTTTTAGCAAACCTAAAATACCTTGATTATACCGCTATAATATTTCGATATGGTCTTCTTTCTGATATTTCTCCGGTAAGTCTCGAAATCAATTGCTCTGAGCCACTGGCTATGGTCGCCATATTGGGTTCGAGATTAAAATCCAGATTCATTATTCGCAAAACTTTATTTTTATCACAACTTTCATTATATAAACAAATTTATGATGAACAATATTTCAGTTTACATAAAGCAGATTTTAAAATTATAAATATAAATAACAATATCGATATATGTAAATGTTATTTTATTAAGTTTTGTATAAATCATATTCTGTTTTGGTTTTATTTTTTACAATGCTTATTAATTGAAATATAATATTAGATCTTTATAATATTTGATTATACATCTCCTGTAAAAATTCAATTCCTACATAATTTTTATTCTTTAATTTTAAACATTTGATTATAAATTATTTTTTAATAAAAATTTCAGTTGACAATTAACTTCAATTAAACATTATGATTTTTTATTTTACAACTTTTAAAACATTGATTTTTTGTAAAAATATTTATTTTCATTTTGATTTGAGCTTAAATTATACACATCCATTTTAATCAGATAAAATGTGGTGGTACACAACAATCTCCTTAGAAGTGTTAAATTTCCGTTTAACGGATTTATCTGAAAAGGAAATTTCAACTGTCCCTTCGCTGGCTGTTCAAAGGAATGCTAAATCATGGAACATTCGAAAATGGTTGGTCTTTCTTACTGGAGGCCCGAAGAGACATCGTAAGCGAAAATCTGACAACCTATTGAGGGGCTGCTAGTGCTTTTTAGTCGGATGGACCCTTTAAAAAGCCTACGGCTCAATACCATTTAAAGAGATGGGATGCCCACTTTACTCGTAGTCAAGGCATTTTCGGGATACGGTGCACATTCAAAACAACGTCAGTCAAATTTGGCGACTAATAATTTTATTTCCAATCAATATTATTTTAAATTCCTATTTATGTACTTATAACTTGAAAAAAAATAATATTTTATTTTAAATTCTTTGCAATATTATTCTCAATCTTATTAGTACTTTTGTTATTTCAACATGGAATCCAACTCGAAGAATTTTACGTTGACAGGCGTTAATGGTGAAATTTTATCAGCTGTAAGTGGTGAAGTGAATCTTGATCAAATGATTAAGTGGAAAAGGAAAGATCATTGCAATTTTTTTCTAGCTGTTACTTTCATTTGAAACAATCGCTTATGAGAAAAATTCAGAAAGAAGGATTAAAATGTCACATGTGTAGAGTAAATATACCTTTAAAATTACATTAAAAAAGACATTTATACTCATCAAACAACCGAGTTTTTAGAAGGCCTCTATCATGTTGCTGATGAGTCTGGCGGGGTTTGCTACCTTCGTGTTCCCTAGGAAGTTGTTCACCACCTGCACAAACGATTTCTAGCGTGTTCATGGAGTTTTGGAATTCTGTGTCCTTTATGAGCTGCCGTATCTGTGTGCCATCGAAAATGCCGGTCTTCGGCTTCTCAATGGTCAGTCGTGGAAAGGCTAGGCACAGGTAGTTGAATCCCTTCCCATCCTTATCCAGAACGCATGTAAACTATTTCATTAACTCAAGCTTCATGTGTAGTGGTGGGATCAAACTTTTCCCGCGGTCAACAAGAGGTTCGTTTATGATATCTCTCGCCACAGGTACTAACTGCTCTCGCACCGGCCACTCTTTCTTTACATAGTGCTTGGCTCTGTCTCGACTGTCCCACATACATATAAAGCATGGGTACTTCGTCGACGCAGATCATCCATTGGTGCTGCTCAAATTGGATTTTGTCGTGCACTTACTTCACTACTTCATATTTCTCTTTGAGAGTTATGGAGATTGAGGCGAACTGATTCCGGTTGTGTAGGATATATTTTATATATATAATTATTTATAGGCCAGGTAGGCATATGCGTGTATCTAAAAAAGTTGATCTGATAAAGCAAAATCAATGTGATAGTCGAACTCAGAACACCAAAATTAGTCTAAATCGGTTGAGAAACCACTGACGATTTTTTGGCTGTTACACAGAGAAATCAAATATGCTAGATCTAAACTAATTCAGAATCTCAAATTTTATTAAAACACACCTAATTTTGTGATAGAATCAGAAAAAGATTGAAAATCGTTTTTTAAAGTAAACTCAAAAACCATAAAACACTACCAAATAAATTAATTTAATATTCATTATTTTCAAAATTTCAGTACAAAATATTTGATTAGTGTATACTACTTATTTTTTATTTATTAGATTTAGGAATCTTTTTTTATTAAAATTTAAAATGTAGAGTTTTTTCGACAAGTCTTACTAGTCGATCGGAAATAAGTTTTATTAACATTATTTGAACAATTCAATATGCAAAATTCAATAGCTGCTAAATATTGACATCCGTTTCCGTTTAGTTCATCTCTACTTAAAATATTTACGTTTAAAACTGAATCGAAATATATCTTAAAGATTTCAATTGTTGAAGATATAAGACACAAGTTTATGAATGATGTTTTATTATTTTTTAAATAGCTTCATAATTTATTTTTTATTTACAAAAACTTTATAACTTTTTTAATAGAAAAGTCATCTACTTCAAAATATACTTTTAATGGCAATATATTTCGACGGATTAGCCGTCATCGTATAGCTGCTGACTAATATATAGCTTAATTTGTAAATAAAAGCAAATTGACGATTTGAAGATTTCTTTAAATGGCTATTTTCAATTTCTACAGTAGGTTACCACTTAAACGAGACGGGACAACAAAAATAAATCGGAATTTTTTTGAAAGCCAAAATTTATTATATTAAATAAGATATAATATTTTATATTGAATAAACGGGACAAATATTAAAAAAAATATATATTTTTGTAAAAAGTAGTTTGTTTGTTTTTCAAACTTATCATTACAATGATTTATTTACAAGTTTAATCATAATTGAATTATTTTTGTTATTAAGTATAAAATAAATACTTCATGTTAAATTATTATTTAGTAATAATTTGTGTAAATATTTAATGTAAAATTTTATTCTCCAGTACTTATATTTAAAGTTGATTTTCTCAAATCGGGATTAATGAATATTAAAATAAGTTTTCTTATTGTTTACAGAGTTTTCCTCTTAATTTTATCAAAAAAACCTACATTTGTACGTTACCAAAAACACGTTTATGACCATAAGGACATAAATTATCTACATTTGACATTATTTTTGGCCGATTAGGGTTTGCATAATCTATACCTCCGTTCTTGTATAAGACAATTTTTAATTAAAAACAAAAAATCATGCATTTAAGGGTTTATCCTGTATGCAAATAATTTAATCCAATTCGCAAAAAATTAATCCATACATTATTTATACATGCTTTTTTGTTTTTCATTTTGACAAAAAATAAGAAAACTAAATTAATAAAAGAATAGTATTACATACAATATATTAACCATATAAATTAGAAAAAAAAACAAATATCAGTTATTACATTTATTACAAAATTCTTCTCTTCTTATTCCTTTAACTGCAATTTCGCGCATACCTTGAAAATAATTTTTTACTTAACTTTCAGATATAAAATCAGCGCTTTGCTTTATTACAGCCATTAATTCCTCTCTATTAGTGCTATTGGAATTTCTAAGCTTCAGGTGTAATTTTCTTGTCATTTGGTGTTCTAACCTTTTTAGATTCAATCCTTCCAGTGTTTTTGTACAATTTGATAATGGAAGTTACAGTTTTTCTATTGACATCCATTTCAGCACTGATGTGTGCAGGAGTTTGCCCTTCTTCGTATTTTTTTTATAATAACACACCATTCATCATCAGAAACCTTGCGTTTAATATTGATAATTTACATTTGTAAGGGCTTTTTTAACTAAAATTTTGTATTATAAAACATTTAAAAAAAGCATATTTTTTTATTTTAAAATTTAAAAAACTTATTTTACAATATTAAAACACATAAATGAAATTATTTGCACATCGGATTAAATCAGTGGTCTCCAATCTACGGCCCGCGGGCCAAATCCCTCCAGCGACACAATTCCACAAATGTAGACAACTTACATTGAATAAAAAAATCAAACAACGATTTTCAATAATTTAAACTTTAAATTTGATATTGGAAATAATATTCCAACCCATTTTCAAATGGAAGTAATTGAACTGCAGGCAGATGAACGTATTAAAGATAAATATAAAGAAGAAAACTTGATTGATTTTTATAAAAATTTGGATTTGGACCACTTTCCAAATTTAAAATAAATTTGCTTGCCAGTTTATTTCTATGTTTGGCACGATTTACCTTTGCGAACAAATTTTTTCTAAAATGAAGTATATCAAATCAAAATACAGAACTAATTTGTCAGACTCACATTTAAAATCCTTATTTATGATTAGTGCTTCGAAGATTCTACCGGATTACTCAGATATTTTTCAAAATCAACAACAGTTACACCATTCTCACTAGTTAGACCTCCTGCTAATCGTCCAATTTTTTGTAAAAATAGTTATTAAATGGAATTTAATGTTATTGCTTTGAATATAGTTTCAAAATTTTCACTATCATGTAATTACAATTATAATTTTATATGTTCGTATTATTAATAAACTTATCATTTATCTGTGTATTCATTGATTATGCGTTTTTAATATCATAATTTATACATGTGGCCCGCGGGACTATCTTCCAATGCACCATCCGGCCCGCATTGTCAAAAGTTTGGAGACCTCTGGATTAAATTAAGTGGAAACCCTGTATTTGAATGGAATATTATTTTTATTAGGAAATTCAGAATAAAGTGTTTTTTGAAAATTAAAAATTATATATTACTAGCAAAAGACCAGTCATATACGAAAAGCTGAATTTTCGTCTTTGAAAGTTTCTGCTTTAATTTTTAAATCGTCATTATTATAATTAATTATTTGTTGTTTCGAATTCTGTGTTGATTTAACAGTCAGTCAATTAGGTCGGCTCCCGGATCCTTTCAGCAAAGGCGCTTCACAGACAGAACCGTCTCGATGCGGACTATGCAAATTGACCTCAAGTTTATGCAGATTCCCTCCCTGTTTCTCCACCATTTCGCATTTTATCAGCATATCTATGATCATAGTAAAATTTGAGCTTAACCAACAAACCGTGATTCAGATGATAACGACATTTTACAAATTTATACTAAATTGATTTTTAGTTATATGATTAGTAAATAAGTGATAAATTCATGCATCTTGTTTTAACTGTTTTGATACAGAAGACAATGATGATTCTATAATTTGGTGGAAATAAACTTCTCCGCCCGCTTCCATTTATCATCTGATGTCCCCTTATGTATGATGTCCCCATCATATATGACAGGTGAGCTGAATTTTCGACTTTGAAAGTTTCTGTTTTAATTTTTAAATCGTCATTATTATAATTAATTATTTGTTGTTTCGAATTCTTTGTTGATTTCTACAGTCAGTCAATTAGGTCGGCTCCCGGATCCTTTCAACAAAGGTGCTTCACAGACAGAACCGTCTCGATGCGGACTATGCAAATTGACCTCTAGTTTATGCAGATTCCCTCCCTGTTTCTCCACCATTTCGTTTAGAGACATTATAAGAAAATACACCAAGATTTCATACCAAACACTATATTTTTGTGAATTGTTTAAAGGTGTGTGTGTAGATGCGTCGACGTTTTTCAAAAGAAGTTTGAAAATCTCTTCTATCTCTTAATAAAAATCATTGTTTTACTCCTCGGGAACAATCTACGAGCATCACATAAAGAAAAAGTCATTTTTTAAGAGCAATCTGGATGTCGAACTCCGATGACTATTAAAACAAATATGTGGCACAGTCCAGAACTCTTCCAAAGAATACTTTTATGTAGATAAGGATCTTGGAGGACTTTGACTTGTGTCAGTGGGAGACGAATATGCAATGCAATCGATAGTACAAGCATTTTTAAATCTCACTTGTTCGGACCCGACATTTCAGGACTTAACACTAATTAATTTTGCAAAATTCTAGATAAGTACAACAAAGTAGATATAGACTAGACACTCTCTGATTGCCTAGAGTAGTTAAATCAAGGTGATAGAGAGAACGGATACAAATCGTAGAGGACAAAGATTCGCAACTCAGTTAAATATCTCGATTCTATTGGGTTGCAAGCAAGATTCACCACGAATAAACCTGGGATCTGTTTAAAGATCATCATTAACACGGAATCAGTGTTGATTTCAAAACTCCCATCCACTCAATCTTCTGCCAGTTCCGTCGTTTGAATGCAAAACTAAAATTAACAAAGTGGAGCAAACAAACGATGACTGGAATATCTACAGTTGCGATTGGAGACAATAAGAATAGTGTTCAGTGAAAACACTACAGACGAAGAATCGCAATTCCTTCACTGTACACGAACAAACAGTCTCCCAACTAATTACAAACCGAGAAAACCACTTAATGAAACACTCTCCTGAGCTTGCGGCAAAGGAACAGAGACACGGATAAATGTCTTGTGTCTCTGCAAAAGAAATAGTGTGATGATTATTCCCCGACATAATGCGGTGATGCGTGTTGTCGAAGAAACAATATCATCGGAAAAATCAAATCTACAAGTATTTAAAGACCGGGAGTGTGCGTGGTCTGATTCGAAAAGCAGAGTTGATTTACAAATATTCAATAATGGTACAAAAGAATTCTGGCTGATCGATATCAAAACACCGTATAATACGCTTAAAAGTCTAAAGAAAGCAAGAAAAGACAATGAGATGAAATATATAAAGCGGAAAGAAGAGGCCAAAAGCACCGCAAATGATGGACAGTTCGACTAGACACCATTGCGGTGGTTTCCTTGGGTTCCTGGTCGACTAAAAACAAAACTATACTCAAAATATTAAAGCTCTCACATACGAAAACAAAACATCTGAGACGCATGTGTATTGTCTCCCATTTCAAGTATTGTACTTTGACTTAGAGCAAACACAATAGCGGCCGATGGAACCCATTCACATCAACTGTTATTCCAGCAATGGTTGTGGCAGATGCGACAGTAGTAGAGTACAAAGAAGACAAGAGAAATGCACTCCAATGAACGACTCTAGCTCGGAGTGTTCGTTTATTATTCGAGGATAACGATAAGTATTCCGAACATGAATGTGGTTGTTTTGTATGTATTTTGATAATAAAATACTTTAACCGGACTCCTAAAATTTTACTAATTTTATTTATCAAAAAATTACCCCCCCAGACTTGTCCCCTGGATCCCCCCTTGCTGTGTAGGAATCATCAAAATCGTCATTAATCGAAATCAGTGTTAATTTAACCATTTAACGACTTGTACGGTTTTCGATCGATTTCATCGGCATCCGGGCGTCTTTCGACAAAAGCACTGTACCGACATAATTGCATTGATGCGTGCTATCCAAATTGACCACGTTCTTAAATTAATTCACTCATATTCCTCCGCAATTTCACATTTAAAAGTGTGACAAACAAACAAACTAACTAACTAACTAAATAATTAATTAACTAACTAACTAACAAACAAACACACTTTTTAGACAAATATTATATATTGTATGTATTATTCAAAGTAGCTTAAAATATCTTTGAAAGAACTTCCCGTAGATTTACACTTTTCTGAAACCTCTAAAAATTCATCTAACAACTCGGGATATTGGAATGAGAAAAAGTGCACACAACATTTTTGTAAAAATGGCAAATTTTTTATTTGTTTGGTAAACACTTTTGAACCGAGTTCACTAATTTTTCTTAAAACTGACTGTGATGGAAAATTATTTACTTCAAAATTATTTTTGTTGAGCGACGTTCGGGCCCATAGGAACGCGCCCCAAAATTCCTGTTCACAATCTTCAATTATGGTCCTTAAGAGGACCGTATTTCTTTCGCCGATACGAGCATATCGAAGTATTATTTCTAGGTCTTTCAGATGATCACAGTTAAAATTCAATTTTCCATCTCTGCCAACCGATTGCAACAGATTCCAAAAAGCTTGACTTGCTATTGCCAATTTAAATGCATTTATCATTAATTTTTGAGATCCTTTAACGTAAAGTTCCATAGTTAAAAGCCAAGGCATGTTGAAATTTTTTCTTCTGCAATATTCTGATGGATAATTTATCTTTTAATTAGAATCATTAAAAAATCGATATTTCCATGTATAATTTTTATTTACTATATAAATCTAATTACAATTAACACATTATAACAAATAACATTTTTGATATAATATTTTTTATAAGTTTCTTTTTCTCTTTTTTTT
>MQRK01217723.1:9799-21176 GCA_001938485.1 Girardia tigrina
TCCAACTGCCTGTTAACTTTAAATTATCTTTTTTTTATTACATCTCTGACAACAAAAATTTTAACAAAAAATTCTTCCGAATAATTCTTAAAATAAATGCAAAACAATTAAAATTCAATTATTTATGAAATTAACTTTTTAAAATTAATTAAGATATTTTTTACCAATAACTGTTTAAAACTTTTGATTTTAAATATTTTTTTTATTTTTAGAGATTATTTATAACAATTAATTATTTCCAGAAATTTAAAGAATAAGCTTGTTCTTTTTTTAAGACTTTAAAAGGTTTTTATTTTAAAGAATTATTTCATTTTTATTAATTGAACATTATTTTCAATTTATTTAAAATACAAATATGATTTTTAAAAATATCAAAAATTTAAAGTTCACCAAAAGGAACCCCAACATTATTAATTATATATATTTAAAATTTGTTTTCGAAATTATGGCAAAAAAATATTACCATTTAAAAATGAAAGAATAAATGTCATTTATTTGCTTTTTGTTTAATTTATATTAATTAGTTGATTTAAACAAAATAAAGCAACCGATTGTTTTAATGAGTTGGATTTTATTTAAATTTTAGATTTTATCCAACTCTTTTTTTGACATTAGCTTGTTGCTTGCATCAAACTTTTATTTATTTTATGTACAAATTAATTAACATTTTAATGATTCAAATGTTCGAAATGTTGTAATTTATCGATAACCTTCTGTAAAGTTTAATATAAATAAAATAAGTCACTTCTTACGAGAATAATATTTTGTTTTAATTTTTTGAACGGTGTTTATAACAATCATCTACTAATAAATATTATGTTTATTATATTTGAAAATAATACACAAGTCAAAAAATTAAAAATTAATGTCATAAATAATTAAAAGGAAAATAAAATTATATAATATATATATAAATAAATAATTATGAAATTAAAAGTTTATTTCTGTCATTATATATCTTAAAACTTTAATTTTATATTAAAATGGGTCTCAAAAAATAATTTCTAGACCTTCTAAAAAGACGAATAGTAATCTATTTATTGCGTTTAATTATGGATGCTGTTTCTTTTGCAAATATAAAAGATCTTTCTTCTATGTATTATTATTCTAGGTTTAAGAATGCCCCACAAAGTCAAGACCATGGTTTGTGAAGATACACTACTAGTCCACATTTACAAACCCAATAAACTTGAAGGGATTTTTGAAGGAACTTTATCGCATAATGATCTGCTTAAGCGGTGCGTCCGTCTGCAGAAAGCCTAAATACAGATTGAGTTTATAGAATAGATACCAACTTTATTCGTAAAATTTAAAGTTAGCTAGGAAATGTAACACCCTCACTTGTTATAAATAATCCATTAATATTTGAGGCCAATTTGGTTACCTATCTCTTAATAAATGATGGGTATTATTACACTTACTTTTAAAAATATGATTTCTCTTTTAACCAGAATGAAACATTATATTTTCTAGGCCAAAAGCATAAACAAAACACTCGTCTGTGATGAAAAGTTTCTTCCATCCTTTCTTGTTGTATTTCACCTTTATCTACTTGTGACATTGCTCATCAGGATCTTCCTTGCTCAGGAATTGAATCTTTATCGGTTTTTAAAACTTAAGACAGTGATCTTTTTTTATTATTCAGGGACTTTAATCTTCTGATTAAAGTCTTCTTGTTAAATGTGTGTTTATTTAAACTTCCTTTTCAAATTTGTATTGTTTATCACCTTATTTGAGGAACATTCACTTCAAAGTAAATAAAAAATACATCACTTTCAAATATATTTTCATCTATTTCTTAAATATTCTAGTATATCTAAACTCTCATTTAGAATATTCAACCAGTTTATTTATTCATTTTTTCATCTACTATTATAAAGGTCGCTCTTAATTGATATTCCAATAAGTAATAAATGATACTTATTAAAGACCGATAAATTGTCTTTAATAAAAAAAATAATCCCAAAGAAAAATATCTTCAATTTTTAAAGAAAATATGAAGAACGAAATAACAAATTTATTTCTTTATAAAATTTATAATTCAAAAATAATAAATTTTTCCTATTGTAGGAAAACTAATTTCAAAATATCAGTTAAAAAATTGTTTCGAAAATAAATATTATTTTGCAATATTGTTTGAAAGTTTTATTTTCTTTGCGTTAAAATGAATTTGAGTCAACGTGATGTTCGAATGATGATATATTACTGTTGGAAACATAATTTAAATCCCCCGCTATATGTAAAGAGATGAATACAGCACTTGGAAATGGTGCTGTTAGTGTGAGCACTTACCGTCGATGGGTAACACTCTTTAACAATGGCGATTTTAATGTGGAAGATCTACAGCGCTCTGGAAGGCCGTCAATGAAAATTGATCACACTATATTGCAACAGCTGGATTTGGTCAAATACAGCACATGTCACTCCATAGCACTTTCGTTGACAATTTCCTCGGAGACAGCTCGAAATCATCTCATTCAGATGGGGAAAAGGTACCTGTGTAATCGATAGATCCCACATATACTGTCCACTGAACAAATGGTTAATACAGAAATAATATGCAACGAGCTGTTAGCAAAGCAATCGCCTTCTGATTTTCTTGGACAACCGGTAACCATAGATGAATCCTGGATATATTTGGACAATGGAGGCTCACAACATCATCGATCTTGGCGAGGAGAAGGAGACAATCCTCCAGTTTAAGTTCGTCATGGACTTACACCAAGAAATCACAGGATTTAAGTTTTTTAGGACTGCAAAGGTGTATTGCTAATGGAAGTTCTCCCTCATGAATAGACAATTACTGCAAATATCTACTATCAAAAGCTGGATCGTCTTATTGCTGCAATACAACAAAAGCGGAGGCAGCTTATGGGAAGAGAAGCTCAACAAATTACTTACCTTCAAGATAACGTCAGACCCCACATAACCAATAAAACCGTAAATAGGCTGCAGGAAATCGGGTTCAGTATATTGCCCCATCCACCATACTCACCTTATCTCGCTGCCTCCCATTTTTATTTATTCTCCGCAATGAAAACTGCGCACCAAGGACGAAATTAAAACTCCACTGAAGAAGTTCAAGTGGTGTTGGAGCGTTGGATTGAAGAGAAATCTCGTAGTTCTTCCCCAAAGGAATTAGAAAACTCCCAGAACGGTAGAAGAAGTGCGTGGCTCAAAATGGACAATACTTTGAACACATTAGAAATGATGATGAAAATAACAATAAATGCTTATCTTTCCCTTGTCTATAAATTGGTCAAGACTTTCTGGAAAAACCTATAACTAGTAAATCAAAAAATAAAATTTTTTATATCCATTCTTTATGCAGACAGAACTTTACTTTGTCAACAAAGTTTTAATTACAAAAATAATTTTAAAAAAAACAATAAAAAAATAATAAAAACTACTTATAATTTATAAGTAGATCTTTTTCAATTAATATTTTTCAGGAACTCCACATTTTCTGTTTTTTCCATTTTGGGACCTTAAAAGGTTTTTTGATCAAATTTTCGCATTATCATTTATTATCATCAAGGATGAGTAAGTGTGCAAAGTTTGGAGAAAATTGATTGAGTGAAAGGCCTTAAAATAGGTTTCTAAATTCCATGATTACATACCTATATAGAAAGCAAATTAATAAAAAGAATGGAAAAATACTTTTTTAATACTTCTTATCAAAAGTACGAGTATCATAAGAAAATGGTTTTGTATAATTCGTACGAATAATGGGAAAAACGATATCATTTTCTATTAAAACAATGTAAAGTTACTGAATTAAATAAAAATGGCTTTTTTTAACAAATATAAAATATAAATAAATAAAAAATCTAAAATCTATTTACATAATAAAGTTCTTTATAAAATATATAATAACTTATAAATAAATAATCATTCAATTTTATTTTCTTGGCATTTCTAATTTTCACTCTAATTATACTACAAAAATATAACTTTTATTATAAATTTAATATTAAACCATTTTCTATTATTGACAAAATGAATATTAATAATATCAATAGTAATAGTAATAATAATAATAATTTTCATATTTTAAAATTTATATATAAATAAAAACAAATGTTCAAAAGAGATAAAATCGATTCGTGTAATATTTTATTTTTCGAAGCGTTAAAATGACTGAGACGTCGTTCGGGAGAATCGGTAATTAATGACGCTAGAATCGATAACTCATTACTTCTAAGCACGACCAGTCCGGCTAGGACTGCTAATTGAATAAGTTGCGATGAATAGATTTGACGAGAACGGACTGAGAAGAAGATTATTGCATTTTGATAGAGAATTTTCCAATGTTCAACAGACAGCCTTAGAATCGCTAATCAAATATTTCTTCACAGTTTGGTCCCCAAACAGCATCTTGCGTTTTCTCATCCGTTAACAATCACTTTGTACTCTAATATACTCAAATTGAACCAGTCGCATTTAACTGTAAAAGATTTCAATGTTTATACGAATTTCTTTTTCTTTTGACTTTCTCTCTCTTTCTTGAAAATACATATATGTATATTATAATAATTATTATGCGAAATTTAATTTACACTTGATAGATATATGTTATAATTTTATATTTCAATTTTACTTTGAAAATTATATTTATCTTCTTTTTTTGCTGAACTCACAGGAAATCATAGAATATTATATTTTAATTTTAAAATTCAGTTTCCGGATAATAAAATATTGACATATGTAATGTATTAGATCTTATTTAACAAGGTTTTATTGGAATTATCCAAAATATAATATTATTTTTCTATAAAAATGTTTTTTTGTAAATTGTGATATTTTTTTGTATTTTTTCTTGTTTGTAAAAAATAACTTCAAAAATTTACTTTTTAATAATTTGAATTTTATTTTTAAAACTTTAAATGAATCATTTTTATTTATTTTTGATGAAATAAAAAATTTCTGTGTAAAGGAAATGTCCAATAAAGAATGAGACTCTTATTGAAGAAATAAAGCGATTTCAAAATATGCATTAGCAAAGTCTATTCAGCATGTAACCAGACTTTAAACGGCTGTTTTAAGGGATTCGGAGGCTTTTGAATCATAAAATTAGTTTTTTTGTCTTCCAAATTTTCTTTTGTGGTAACAATCTGCCTTGGGAGATTTCTTTAAGTGATTGAATACGTCGAAATTTAGAGGAGCTTTAGTCTGACTGGAGAGTACTAGAGGTCAACCAATTGCATTTAATCCTATTGAAACTGCCCTTGTGAGAATGGGAGCATTATTGTGAATATTTCTAAAGTTTCCTCGTTTTAGGTGAGATATGCTGTTAATATGAAAAATTTTGCAAAATTAGCAAAAATCAAACCACTAGCATTTAAAACACAATTAACATGAGTTACTTTTACTTATTTGTTCTCCTCTTCTTAGAACAAGCTTCTTCAGACTGTTCCGCCTTAGAGATTCATGTTAAGGCTGTGATATTTAGGGGATTGATATTATAAAAATAAACTCTTTAAGAGCATCTAATTGTATATTATAATAAATAAAAATGTTTCTGAATTAATTGTTTTTGTTATTCGCAACCACAATCGTTATATTTGTTCTGTTTGATTTTCATTCGACAGATTTCTGTCTGGTTCGAATTTAATCGATTTCCTACGATCGGATTAATTCCGACAATTTCTGTACCAAAAGATTAATGTCGAAATCATTTTTATTATTCGATAGAAAATTCTCCCAACCGCTCGACAAAATGTCATTTTCATTGGCGAGAACATATGATCAATTATCGATTCTGTCGTTTTACGGTTTCATGGAACGAAAGTCGTTTTAATCTTTCTGATGGTGCAAGAGCGGGCGCAGCGATTTTGTGGCTGCGGCGCCGGCGACGGGGAGCGAACATCTGGTCGGGGGGGTCACATTTAAAATTTTCACCTCGATTAAAACTGGATCGGGAAAAAGAGCGATCCTTGGATAAGTCTATCGACGACAATCGACTCCCATAGAAAGCGAAATGCGAACAAACAACCGATCGGCTGTCGGAGATCGGTGCGATAACACAACCAACCGCAATCAATTAATTCTCTCACAATTGCGTGATCGATTTCGGAATTTTTGATGCAATTAATCGAACAAAAAGGAACTCTCAAAATCGACAACAAATAATCGGAATTGCTCTTGGAAATCTCCCTCCACTTGGTCAAAGAAATCGGGTGGAAGTCATTGCCAAATTCATTTTCAAATTCATTCTTCATTTAAAAAAATTAACACAACAAAAATATTTATTTTCCTTTAAAACTCGCCAAACAATTACAAATTGATTGATTAAAACAATCGATAAAATTTTTTTTTCTCAAAATCAGCAATTTAATAATAGTTCAAAAGCTCAATTTACTCAAAGAGCAATTAACACGCGCTTGATATTTAATCGATTATTAATAATATTGAAAAAAAAGAAAACCAATACTAAAAAGTGTCATTTGATATTGCCGATTTTTGAAGAAAACAAAGATTTAAAGAATAAAAATTACGAACAGTTGGAGATTTCATGCGGTAACAAATACGATACACTGTTGATTATCTCGATTATTTTTTGTTCATCCACAGTTTTGTTAGAAAAAGACTTTCAGTGTCATCTGGACTTTCACCGGTTGCGTAATTAGGTAGAATTTCTTTGAGGAAATATACATTTTCTGGCATAGTTGTTGATTTAATCACCTGATTTTCTTATCTATCTCACCCCCTTTTTACGATCAAACAATGGGGATATGCATTGATTTCAGAAGATAATTAACGAGAGATCGAGCGATTGTTTCGTGATGATCGACTGAAATCGTTGATAAATCGCAATTAGAAACTATTTCCAACATAATTCGTTCGGAAATCGATTGAGTTTTTGTAGGAGTTTCTGATGTCGATAAATTCAACAGCGTTCAAAATTCTCGTGTGATACCATTGTTTATCGGAATTATTTAAAAAATT
Organism: Girardia tigrina; assembly: GCA_001938485.1. NCBI lineage: Eukaryota > Metazoa > Platyhelminthes > Tricladida > Dugesiidae > Girardia > Girardia tigrina. The sequence continues at coordinate 16,748 of MQRK01217723.1, forward strand.
TCGATATTTGATTTATTTAAAATCGTGAAACACTTTCTTTTTAAAAACACCGATCGGAAATCAATTGTTGATAGTGGTAAATGTAAACAGAAAATCAAATGAGAAATAGATATACCGGTTGAAGTATTAAAATGCGATGATATCAAACCGGATTTAAATTTGGATAAGTATAAGTTTCAAGGATTTACGGAAAGATTATCGGAATTCATTTAGTACTCAAATTCAAGAAGTTATACAAATACAACGGAGATTGTTGAAATTAACTCCCGATAAAAATCGCCTTCACATTCAGAAAGGTAGCCTAAATTAAATGAATTCTTTCAAAAATTTGTCATATAAATATTTTCCTCTATGTTTGGAAAACTGGAAAATGAAGGAGTTTATCTTGAGGTTTCATTCAAATGATTCTATAAATATAAGAACCATTTTTACTGATATGTATATAAAATATATAGCATAAACCCTCTATAAGCACTACGTAAACGACGGTAACAAATATATTTAAAATATAAATAATAGTTATACAAATAATATCTATAAAGAAATAATAGCAACGATCACAATAATTATCATTAGAAGAGAAATACTTAATACTTTAAGTTTCAATAGTCTATTTATCATTGTTTTCATTATCAATCTCATAAATTATTCCATATACATATTTGTGATCACAATAATAAAACTTCCTAAAAGACATTGAAAACAAAACGAGATCAGTTTCCAGTCCCCGTATTTATTACCCTCGTTTAACTCTTTTTTCAAATAACTTCTCGATTTTGTTTTGTAACAAAAATCGAAAAATATTCATGACATTTTGGCGCCAATTTTTCCAATCCTTTTCTGACGCCACAATTCAACTGAAACAAACATTTCATGCAATATTCAAAATGATAAATGTAAAATAAATTTCTAAAAATAAATTGATTATTAATTTACAATTGACGTTTAAATTATTAGTTAATTGAAAATGAAAAAATAATTTTTCTTTTTAAAAATATTGAAATTATATAAAATGTTAATATAATTTTAGTATTATAATTTATTTCATTTATATTATTAAATATTTGTAATATTATTCGTAAAAATTCTTTTTTATACAAATAACAATGAAAATTGCGTCATACTTAAATAATTTATTTAAAAATTAAAATAATTAATTTAACAATTGCTTATCAACTGTCTAGGGTTAAATTCTCAAAAAGGGAATATCAGATAGTTTATCTCATATTAATTTGGTTCAAAATTTTATCTTATCCTCCAGACTTATCCAAATAACACTCATTAAAAAATATTAAAACCAATTATTCGGCTAAATCAAGTACTTTTCCTATCTAATAAAAAAAGAAGAAATAAATTTTGCAAATTTTCTTCAATTAATTATATTATCCTTCTACTTCCAGAATGTTTAAAAATATATTTTCTATCCTTGACTAATATAAACAAATAAAAAATAATAATGATCCATGATTGAACCATTCTTAACATTCTTGAATTGTCTTCATCTTTATGTCAAATTCAATATAGAATTGGAAGTAACAAACTTCCATTTTTTGACATTATTATTTCTAAGATAATTGCGAAAAACAATTAGGACAGGTGTCTACCCAACTCCACAGTGCTTTGGTTATATTGTAAAAATAAAATATCTTATGTTTCAAAAGATGAGTTTTCAGTTTGACATTTGTGCTTTGATTCACACTATAAGCGGCAGTTTTGTGAATCATAATTAATAAACATTCAAAATGGACAAAGTAAAGCCATTTTACATCTTAAAATCTTTGATAAATTATTAAAGCATTTTCCCATTATTATCCAATAATGTCTTATAATTAAATAAATGAAAAATCATTTCATTAAAACTAACTTTTTATAAAACTTACAAATTTTAAATTATAATTGCTGATGATTAAATACAAAATTCTGAAGTATGTTCAATTCAATATAATCAATTTCTTAAAAAATACTTTAACAAAAATAAATTTTCAAATACACACACATGTATATATATATATATATATATATATATTTATATATATTAGGTTGGTCAAAAAATAATGACGGTTTTTGAGCTTTATACTTTGTTTATCTACTTTGATAAGTATATAAGTTTAAATGCATTAGTGTTAGATATTATTTGAAATCTTATGCCTAGCTGTATATTCCTATAGTCATTATTAACATATTGCTGTTATTTTTTTAGAATATTTACGATGCCAAATTAATAATGGAAAAATTTAAAATTCGAGCAATTTCCTTGTACGAATTTAAACTGGTCGTAAAGCAGCAGAAACGGCTCGCAATATCAATAAAGCGTTTGGCAAAGGAACAGTTTCTGAGCGCACAGTACAACGATGGGTCCGAAAATTTTCTGATGGAAATGAAAACCTTGAAGATGAAGAAGATGGCCGTCCAGTTGCGTAAAAAACGACAATTTGAGGACAATGGTGGAAACAGATCCCCGTACAACAATCAGAGAACTTGCAGATGGGTTGGGCATTATTCATTCAACAGTCCTGGATCATTTAAAACAACTTGGAAAAATCAAGAAACTTGATAAATGGGTTCCACATGATTTGAATGAAAATCAAAAGAACCGACGCTATGAAATTTGTTCTACCAATCATCTTCGCAATAGAAACGATTCATTTCTTGATCGTATTGTTACCTGTGATGAGAAATGGATCCTGTATGATAACCGACGTCGATCTGCACAGTGGCTGGACAAAGATGAAGTACCGAAACACTTTCCCAAACCGAAACTAACACCCCGTAAGGTTATAATGACAGTTTGGTGGTGTGATGCTGGAATCATCCACTATAGTTTCTTGAATCCAGGTGAAACAATCACAGCGGAGAGGTACTGTCATGAAATTGATGAAATGCATAAAAAATTGAAAACTCTTTGTCCGGGATTGGTCAATCGAAAAAGTCCCATTCTTCTTAATGATAACGCTAGACCTCATATTTCAAAAGTGACTCTTCAAAAGCCTAATGAGTTGGGCTATGAAACCCTGCCTCATCCACCATATTCACCAGACCTCTCGCCAACGGACTTCTACTTTTTCAGGCATTTGTACAACTTCCTATGTGAAAAATTTTTCAAAAACCAAAATGATGCTCAAAATGCCTTCCAACAATTCGTCGCTTCGAGAACCGATGCATTTTATACTGATGGAATAAAACAACTTGTTTCTCGTTGGCAAAAATGTATTGATGCCAACTGTTCATACTTTGATTAACAAACTTTTGTTTCTGTGAATTTGCACGTCTTTGAAGTTTGTGTCCCAAAACCACTATTATTTTTCGACCAACCTAATATATATATATATATATATATATATAATAAAATAAAATTTGAAATAATTTATCCATATTTCGTAAATTTGAATTTAAATATAAATGAAATATTTTCTGATTAATAATTAAATAATTTTTTTCCTTAGAAGAAAAAATTGTTTACATTTAAAATTTTAAATTTCCGATAACTTTATTCTAGTTTTACTTTGTTTACTTTTTATATACTTTAATGTCATTATTTATTATTAATATTATACAAAAAATATAAATAACCAAATATGACATGAACAAACAAATAATAATAATATATCTTTATTTCATTTAGAAATCAAATATCAATATTCAATAATAAAAATATTTGGATCACATTTTGACAATGATTGATGAATTTTGATAAATATTATTTCTAGTTTTAAAAATTTTGTTAAAGATTAATATATTTTGAAGGCTTTTGTTTAAAATTAAATATATATATATATGAATTAATTTTTTAAATAATGACTAATAAAATTATAAAATTTATGGAATTTTTAATCGTTTTATAATTTCTTAGTTTTTGTTACTATTTTTTAAAACCATGAATTATTATGATTGTAATGATATTTTAATGGACTTTGAAAAAAGGTCTTCAATAATAATCCCAAAATATTCTTTTGAACATTTTTTATCATTTTTCATTGTACAAAGAGGTTGTATTATCTCATAAAATCCTCATTTAACTTTCCGGTTGTTTCCAGTTTTTGATGTTTTGTACGTCATTCTACAAGTATAGAAAAAGCTAGATTCTGAACTCTAATGGCATAGAACTCCACAGGCAGCTACATTGTCTTTAATTATTATTTATTTATAAATTGATACTCTGAATGTTTTGTTATCATGGACGATATGTTCGTATTGACCGAAAGCTTTGAAACTGAATTTGATTTGTTGGGAGCGTTCATAAAAAATAAAATTTTTGAATCTTATCAAATTATTAAATAAACAATTACATTCCGTAAAATATTGTTATAAATATGTTAAAATAAGATTTTCAGAAATTTAATGTAAAAAATTAATTTAAGTAAGAAATAAAATAAATTTTACGGTAGGGTTATTAAAAGATTTATGTAAAGATTTATTATAAAGTAAAAAA